>JBBPBX010081048.1:0-16035 GCA_038048925.1 Garcialebias charrua | reverse complement strand
ATGCTGAAAATAATCCCGAAGAAAGGTCGGAACTACGAATCTTTTTCACCATTTAAACAGCGGAGTGGAGCATGAACCGTGAAACGGCAGAACCGAGTGTTTTTCCAGCCTGCTGCTTCCTTAAAACAAACCACGGGTCTGAGCTCATTTAGTCATGCGTGCACCGCAGAGAGAGGTGGAGACATTATTAAATCAGCATTTTATCATTATCGCTAAAGATACGGTCCTTAGCGGCTAACAAGATGGCTAACGCGTTAGCCGTCTTCTTCCACAGCTGAGACTAACCGTGTCTTTAGCGATACAGCTGATTTAATAATGTCTCCACCTCTCTGTTCACGTTTCTGAGTGGAGGCTGTCGTGTTTTTACACAAGGATTCAATGCGACACTTTGTAGAGCAACTTCGAGAACGTCTTCGTGAACCCGGAAACAACCCCCTGACCCTTTCACAATAAAACCGGATACAGTACACAGAGGCTCACATTTACTGCAGTACTGTGATAAATCTGTTCTTGTTCAGAGGTTTTGCAGACATTGCCTGAACTTGGCACAGTTTGAAACTTGTGCACATTTTGTGGTTTGTTGTTAAAAATTACCAGCACATGCAAATAGTTTAGAGTTGTTACCTGTGACTGTTCTGGGTCAGTAAATTTTATGGCCACTGTTTACACTTTTGTTTTTGTATTTTAAAGGCCTTAAATGTTTTGATTTAACATTTTTTTAAATGTTAAAAGCACAAGAGCACCTTTTTAAGTTTAAATTATTTATTCTTCCTTTTTGCTTGAAGTACTTTTTATTTATGTGTGCAATTGATGGTTAAAATAAAATATTTAAGTTTGTTCAAATTTAGTGTTGACATTTTTTTATCAATTTTGAATCATTTTTTCATTGATTTTGGAGATATCGCGATATATATCGTGTATCGTGATATAGCCAAAAAATATTGCGATATAATATTTTCCTCATATCGCCCAGCCCTACCAGGTAGGACCTGAATTCATTCATTTCAGTCATCGAGTGAACGGAGGAAGAAGCGGTTACTTGACTTTAGGCAAAAAAAACAAAAGAAAAGGCCCGATCAGCGATAAAGAAGGGGAATTTATTTCATTTGTGTAACATGCAAAACAGTCCGGCACCGGGGAAGTTTATGGTCAGATATCGCGCACGCGGACGTAAAAAAAGCTTTGCGCGTACATGCCCTGAGGAGCTACGCGGGGCTACGCTTTTGCCTTGGCGTACGTACGTTGCGTATAGGCGTATCGTGAGAACGCTCAAGTGTATCTCGCCCTTTACTGTTAGTGCTAGCTTAAGATAACTTACCGAAACCCGTCTGAGCGCGCCGCAATTTGCTGCTCCTTTTAGCATGAGACCACCCGAATCCGATGCTAATGTTAGCTTGTTCCTCTTCCGGTGTTCGCCAGCTCCGCTCGTTGCACGCGGCGATTTTGGGAGTTATCGCTGTTCCAGTCAAGACAACACAAAGTTCACCAAGTGTCTCCCGTAAATTAATCCGTAAGGAGAAGGTCCTCGCTGCTGCGAGGCTGCAGCGAGGCTGTACAGTTGAAGCTCCGCTCCATCCGCCAGAAGAGGGTCCCGTTGCCGCCGGTCCCTACGCCGGGGGTCTGCTCGTTTAATTTTTACCGGCTGCGCGTTGGGAGCGATCGCAAATACACTAAAAATTGAACTAAAACATAAAAATAACAATTATACTTTATTTATAAAGCCATTTAAAAAAACCCACAGCTGCAACAAAGTGCTGTACACATGAAATTAAGAACATATCAGAGTCAGAGAGAGTCAGAGAGTCTTTATTGTCATTTGCACCGCATGTGGTACATGAGATGAAAACGAGATTATGTACACGAGGTCCCAGTTACATCCAACAACAAATGAAAGAGAAAAACAGTAATAACATCTAGAACTAACTAAGAAAAGCATCAACTAGTAATACACAGCTAACTAAGAAAAGCATCAACTAGTAATACACAGCAGCACGAACATGAGTTTGTATGAGCAGATGGTCACAGATGAACACAGATGAATACAGCAACAAGAAAACAGATCAGCATCAGTATGATGTGATATTTTGCAGTGTTTATTTTTTATTTTATTTTTATTTATTCATGAGTCTAACAGCCTCAGGGTAGAAGCTGTTCCTCAGTCTAGTGGTTCTACACTTGATGCTCCTCAACCTCCGTCCTGAGGGGAGTGGGGCAAAGAGTGAGTGTGCTGGATGAGTGAGGTCTTTCATGATGCAGGTGGCTCTTTTCCTGCATCTGGAGGTGTAAATGTCTGTGATGGTGGGGAGACTGACTCCAACAGACTTCTGTGCAGCCTTCACCACTCTCTGCAGAGCTTTCCTCTCTTCAACTGTGCAGCCTCCATGCCACACGTTGATGCTGGAGCACAGGATGCTCTCCACTGCACACCTGTAGAAGGAGGTGAGGACTGGGCTGCTCAGACCAGCTCGTCTCAGCCGTCTGAGGAAGTAGAGTCTCTGATGACCTTTCTTGATCAGGCTGGTGGTGTTGTTGCTCCAGCTGAGGTTATCATTCATGTGTACACCCAAGTATTTGTAGCTGGAGACCACTTCCACTGCAGACCCACCTATTTTCAGTGGGGCATGGGTGTGTTTGTTCCTTCTGTTTATATCCTTCTGATATAAACAAAAGATGAGATGAAATCATGAAAAACAACAGTCATGTGTTTATTACAGAAGTGGGTTGAGCCTAACCAGGGGTTGCTAGGTGAGGGGCTGGACTCAGGTTGGGGTGGGTTGTGGCTGCGGTTGGCTGCGGTTTGTGACGTCACAAACCGCAAGAAGTGAGGAACGAACCGTTTTTATCACAGACAAATAAATCTACTTAGAGTAAATAAACCACTGGGTGCATTTCTTTGGCCTTCGGACTGTTTTTTTATGAAGTACAACATACCCAAAGTTGAGTAAAAAAAACATTAAAAAGGGAATTTTGCATGTGTGGTCCCCTTTAAAAATGAACATAATTGTCAAAAAGCTGATAGGTTCGCTTTGACCGGACTTCGTGTGCGTGGGCTGCTAAAACCTTCATCTGTTTAAAATTTTATAAGATTAACACTTCCATCCATCCATCCATCCATTTTCTTCCGCTTATCCGGGGTCGGGTCGCGGGGGTAGCAGCCTAAGTAGGGAGGCCCAGACTTCCCTCTCCCCAGCCACTTGGAGCAGCTCCTCTGGGGGAATCCCAAGGCGTTCCCAGGCCAGCCGAGAAACATAGTCCCTCCAGCGTATCCTGGGTCTTCCTCTGGGTCTCCTCCCGGTGGGACATGCCCGGAACACCTCACCAGGGAGGCGTCCAGGAGGCATCCTAACCAGATGCCCGAGCCACCTCAACTGGCTCCTCTCGATGTGGAGAAGCAGCGGCTCTACTCCGAGTCCCTCCCGGATGACTGAGCTTCTCACCCTATCTCTAAGGGAGAGTCCAGCCACCCTGCGGAGAAAACTCATTTCAGCCGCTTGTATCCGAGATCTTGTTCTTTCGGTCATAACCCAAAGCTCATGACCATAGATGAGGGTGGGAACGTAGATCGATCGGTAAATTGAGAGCTTTGCCTTTTGACTCAGCTCTCTCTTCACCACGACAGACCGGTACAGCGCCCGCTTCACTGCGGACGCTGCACCTATCCGCCTATCGATCTCACGCTCCAGTTTTCCCTCATTCGTGAACAAGATCCCGAGATACTTAAACTCCTCCACTTGGGGCAGGACCTCCTCCCCGACCCGGAGAGGGCACGCTACCCTTTTCCGGCTCAAGACCATGGCCTCGGATTTGGAGGAACTGATCCTCATCCCGGCCGCATCGCATTCAGCTGCAAACCGCTCCAGTGAAAGCTGTAGATCACGAGCTGATGAAGCCAATAGGACCACATCATCTGCAAAAAACAGAGAAGCGATTCTAAGGCCACCAAAACGGATCCTCTCAACACCTTGGCTGCGCCTAGAAATTCTGTCCATAAAAGTTATAAACAGAATCGGTGACAAAGGGCAACCTTGGCGGAGTCCAACTCTCACCGGAAACGAGCCTGACTTACTGCCGGCAATGCGGACCAAGCTCTGACACCGGTCGTACAGGGACCTAACAGCCCATATCAATGGGCCTGGTACCCCATACTCCCGGAGTACCCGCCACAGAACCCCCCGAGGGACGCGGTCGAATGCCTTTTCCAAGTCTACAAAGCACATGTAAACTGGTTGGGCAAACTCCCACGCACCCTCCAGGACCCTGTTGAGGGTGTAGAGCTGGTCTAGTGTTCCACGACCAGGACGAAAACCACACTGCTCCTCCTGAATCCGAGGTTCGACTATCCGACGGACCCTCCTCTCCAGAACCCCTGAATAGACCTTACCAGGGAGGCTTAAGAGTGTGATCCCTCTATAGTTGGAACACACCCTACGGTCCCCCTTTTTGAATAGGGGAACCACCACCCCAGTCTGCCAATCCAAGGGAACTGCCCCCGATGTCCACGCGATATTGCAGAGTCGCGTAAGCCAACACAACCCCACAACATCCAGAGCCCTAAGGAACTCAGGACGAATCTCATCCACCCCCGGAGCCTTGCCACCGCGGAGCTTTTTAACCACCTCGGCGACCTCCGCACCAGAGATTGGAGAGCCCGATCCAAAGTCCCCAGGCTCCGCTTCCTCAGTGGAAGACGTGCCAGTAGGATTGAGGAGGTCTTCGAAGTATTCCGCCCACCGACTCACAACATCCCGAGTTGAGGTCAACAGCACGCCATCCCCACCATAAATGGTGTTGGTCGCGTACCGCTTTCCCCCCCTGAGACGCCGGATGGTGGACCAGAATCGCCTCGAAGCCGTACGGAAGTCATTCTCCATGGCCTCTCCGAACTCCTCCCACGCCCGAGTTTTTGCCTCAGCAACCACCCGAGCCGCATGCCGCTTGGACTGCCGGTACCTATCTGCTGCTTCCGGGGTCCCACAGGCCAAAAAGGCCCAATAGGACTCCTTCTTCAGCTTGACAGCATCCCTCACCGCCGGTGTCCACCACCGGGTTCGAGGGTTGCCACCACGACAGGCACCAACAACCTTGCGGCCACAACTCCGATAAGCTGCCTCGACAATAGAGGCGCGAAACATGGCCCACTCGGGCTCAATGTCCCCCGCCTCCCTCGGAACGTGTTCAAAGCTCTCCCGGAGGTGGGAGTTAAAGCTCCGTCTTACGGGAGACTCTGCCAGACGTTCCCAGCAGACCCTCACAATACGTTTGGGTCTGCCAGGTCTGACCGGCATCCTCCCCCACCATCGGAGCCAACTCACCACCAGGTAGTGGTCAGTTGACAGCTCCGCCCCTCTCTTCACCCGAGTGTCCAGGACATGCGGCCGCAGATCAGATGAGACGACAACAAAGTCGATCATTGAACTACGACCTAGGGTGTCCTGGTGCCAAGAGCACATATGGACACCCTTATGCCTGAACATGGTGTTCGTTATGGACAATCCATGACGAGCACAGAAGTCCAACAACAGAACACCACTCGGGTTCAGATCAGGGGGGCCGTTCCTCCCAACCACACCCCTCCAGGTCTCACTGTCATTGCCCACGTGAGCGTTGAAGTCCCCCAGTAGAACAAGGGAGTCCCCAGGAGGCGCACTCTCCAATACCCCCTCCAAGGACTCCAAAAAGGGTGGGTAATCTGCGCTGCCGTTCGGCGCATAGGCACAAACAACAGTCAGAGCCCGTCCCCCCACACGTAGGCGAAGGGAGGCTACCCTCTCGTTCACCGGGGTGAACCCCAACGTACAGGCACCGAGATGGGGGGCAACAAGTATGCCCACTCCTGCTCGGCGCCTCTCACCAGGGGCAACTCCAGAGTGGAAGAGTGTCCAACCCCTCTCAAGGAAACTGGTTCCAGAGCCAGAGCCATGCGTTGAGGTGAGTCCGACTATTTCTAGCCGGAACCTCTCAACCTCACACACTAGCTCAGGCTCCTTCCCCACCAGAGAGGTGACATTCCATGTCCCAATGGCCAGCTTCTGTAGCCGAGGATCAGACCGCCAGGGTCCCCGCCCTCGGCCACCACCCATTCCACAATGCACCCGACCCCTTTGGCCCCTCCCACAGGTGGTGAGCCTATGGGAAGGGGGACCCACGTCTCCTCTTCGGGCTGTGCCCGGCCGAGCTCCATGGGTGAAAGCCCGGCCACCAGGCGCTCGCCAACGTGCCCCTCCTCCGGGCCTGGCTCCAGAGTGGGGCCCCGGTGACCCGCGTCCGGGCGAGGGAACATTGTTTCCATTTATATTACTCATCATAAGGGGTCTTGTGGGCTGCGCTTTGTCTCGTCCCTCACCTAGGACCTGTCTGCCTTGGGTGACCCTACTAGGGGCATAAAGCCCCTGACAGCATAGCTCCTAGGATCATTGGGACACTCAAACCCCTCCACCACGGTAAGGTGGCAGCCCAGGGAGGGGAAGATTAACACTTAAAAAACATATTTATTTGCTGAAAATTATAGCAAAGATGTGTCTGAGCTGAACTTTTCTTTAATAAATGAATATGTTCAAATCCGCTGGATTTAAATAATTTCGCTTGTCGGGTATTCCAAACGTGTGCGCGCAACATGCTGCAACAACCTTCATCTCTTTAAAATGTAACAAGATAAACACCAAAAAATATTTATTTATTTATTTTTATTCAAACTCATTGAATTCTTCATCCTCTGCGTCGCTGAAGAGTTCTGTCAACTCCTGAGCAGGTAACAGGTGCAGCGCTCAGAGCAGCTGCGTCCTCCTGGCTCCACGTCAGCTCCATCAAACATCCTGCCTTCCTGAACCCAGACAGATGGATTCTTTACTGACTGAGGTCCAAGCTTTATCCATCCATCCATCCATCCATCCATCCGAGGACCTGCTGCACGTCACGTGCATCTGTGCTGTAGCTGTTGCTCTCTGTCCATCACGGTGCAGAGCTGCTTTGAAGCTTGGTCAAGCCTTCCAGGATGATGCAGGAATGGAGTTAAACACTATAATTTTATCTTTAAACTACAGCATGATGTGCGCGCACACGCTGTCCATCCAGCAGGACATTTTTTTGCTCTAAAATATCCGTATACAGGTACATTGGTCGTCAAAAGCCAGAGGTGTCAAGTAACGAAGTATAAATACTTCGTTACTTTACTTAAGTACAAATTTTACTTATCTATACTTTAGTAATTATTTTTCAGCCTACTTTATACTTCTACTTCTTACATTTTCACGCAATTACTGGTACTTTCTACTCCTTACTTTTTAAAAATAGCCTCGTTACTTTTCTTTCATTTTGCCGTTTTTTTTGTAGAATATAGATATTCACGCAGGACTTTCCAAAAATTGAACATAAATATCCGCATCAGCAGCCGTCGTCACTCACCAGTGTTGCCAGATTGGGCGGTTCACCGCGATTTTCCTTCTGACTTTTGCGGGTAAAGAGTGCTTTGGGTGGGTGGGACTCTATCTGGCAACACCGGTCACACCGGTGTTTACGCGTGTGTCTTTACATCCGGGGCAGCGTCGGCAGCGCCGGGACCCTCCATCAATGTAGAGGCGTCTGCGGGACCGGGACCCTCCATCAGTAGTTGGGGCGTCTTCTATAGCAACTTCATCCGGCGAAGCCATGCTGTCCGTGACGCTGACTTGCTAGGGGCTCTGCTAGCGCTAGCATTAGCGTCTCGCGAGACAACGTTACCTCTCAACGAGAGATATCGCGGGAGTTTAATATCGCGAGATCTCGTACAACGAGATCTCGTTACATGCCTAATATTGAGGTAAGCTGAAAGTTTTTTTTTTTTTATCAGTTGATTACTGACTTCTAGTGACCTAGTAACATACTAATGTTGTATAATAAATATAAACGTGAAAGACAACAAAACCAGGAGAACCCTTGACCAATTTGTTCTGCACCGGGCAACACCAGAGGCAGATATGGTATGTAAAAAAAAAAACTGCCATCAGTTCTGTCCAGAAGTGGTTTGACTTCTCAGAGGAAAACTGGCTCTTTCACCTTCAGCCCCTCTCTCTGGCATCTGGAAAAATATCCTTTGAGGAAGTGGAGAAGATCACTGAAAGTCTTCACCTGGTTGGCAGGTAAAAATTCAATAATTTCCAGTGTAGTGGTGAACCATGTTTAATTATTGATAGTTATAAACAAAAGTGTACAATTGACACGTACAAATAAATACATAATTGTGAATTTACTTTACACTATGCAAACATACAACCTTGTCCATCTTTAAAAAAACACAGTTCATATAGGTAAATTAATAAATACATTTCAAAATGTAGTTTAAATACAATGCTAAATTATAAATATAAACAATACACGTTTTTCCATTTATTTATCACTACATAACCTAGGCTATGTATCACTAATGAACTTTAACACCTTTTGGCAGGCTGAACATGTCTATGGATGAGCTGTATGAGGAATGTGTGACTGCAAACAGCCTGATAGACCACCTCACCACCTCACCTCAGGAGAAAGAAAGGTGGCAGTCCCAGGGAACAGCAGAGAAGTGGATGCAAGTTCTTCAGGCAGCTGACCTCTCCAACATCCAGCTGTTGTATCCTTTGTCCTCAGCATCCCATCTTCCACTGGGTTTGTGGAAAGGATTTTCTCTTTCATGAAAAGTAAGTGGACTGATGTGCGAAACAAATGTTCTACTGAACTAATTAGAAGTGAGCTCATTGTCAGTCTAAATTATGAAATGTCTTGCTCAGAGTTTTACTCTTTGGCACTGAAAAACAGAGCACTCCTTGCTGCAGCTCGATCTCAGCAGAAAAACAAATGGAAAAAATAGGTTGACTCCATAATGTAACGTTCCACTGTTTAGTTTACAAGTTTTTTATTTTTACTACAAGTGGAAAGCCATGGCCTTTGAGGCACAATGTGTTTATGTTTACAGATTTACTACAAACTTTATTTGCACGTTGCACTAAATGCACTATTACAGAATGTTCGTATTGATTTTTTGTTATTTAATACTGTTTTAAGTTATTAAGCAGGACAGAGGTCTGTTTAAGAAAGATACATAATTCTGTTAAGTTATTAAGCAGGACAGAGGTCTGTTTAAGAAAGATACATAATTCTGTTTTAAGTTATTAAGCAGGACAGAGGTCTGTTTAAGAAAGATACATAATTCTGTTTTAAGTTATTAAGCAGGACAGAGGTCTGTTTAAGAAAGATACATAATTCTGTTTTAAGTTATTAAGCAGGACAGAGGTCTGTTTAAGAAAGATACATAATTTTCAAAAGATATGTTTGTTTCTGGCAATTCTATTTGCACTAAAAATAAATGGTTAATTGTGTAATAATTTGTTTATACATATTTTTATAATTCAAAAACACGTATCCAAATGAATTCAGGTTGATTTCAAAGTGAGGAGGGGCAGGCAGGGTGTTTGTGTGTGTGTGTGTGTGTGTGTGGGGGGGGGGGGTTAAATGGGGTGACCAGCCCTGCCGAGAGGTGTCCCTTATTTATTTATCAAGGAGTTGGCAACCCTATTTTCAATGGGCATATATGCAGTTAAGACAGGTAGCTTAGTGCACCCCTAGTTTTTCAACATTAACAATATAATATAATCTAGTCTAAAAAAATGATTTTTGTGGGGGAGGTGGGGTTGTATACAATAGTATGTGTGGTGCAGCCTAAGCATTTGTCTTTGTTGTTGCTTTTTCTTACGCTACTTTTACTTTTATACTTTTAAGTAGTTTTGAAACCAGTACTTTTTTACTTTTACTTGAGTAAAAAGCTAGAGTTGATACTTCTACTTCTACAGAAGTAATTTTAAATCCCAGTATCTATACTTCTACTTGAGTAATGAATGTGAATACTTTTGACACCACTGTCAAAAGCCTAGAGGGTCCTTTAGCGTGTTGAGGAAAGCAAGACGTGATGTGTGTGTGTGGAGTAAAGTGAACGGCAAATTGAAACGCGGCTGTAAGAAAGTCTGTTTGTGCACCTGTTGGCTGGAATTATTATTAAAACAAGAGGATTAACCTTCAGCCACCGTGTGGTTTATGTGCAAGGCGAGCGAGGGAGTTGACCCTGAAGCAGAGACTTCAGCCCTGGAGGAAAATCTCCCCTGTGCCTTTTGACCACGGATGAAAGACGGAGCAGGAAAGGTTAACACTAACCCTTTTGAAAAAAGAGCTAATTTTAAAACAACAGTTTCGAGATACTGGCTGTTACAGAGGGTGGAGTTAATGTAAACAGATCTTTGAAGGGCGTGGCCATGAGAGCTCATTATCATAAACCATCCATCCATCAATTTTCGTCGCTTATCCGGGGTCGGGTCGCGGGGGTAGCAGCCTAAGTAGGGAGGCCCAGACTTCCCTCTCCCCAGCCACTTGGAGCAGCTCCTCTGGGGGAATCCCAAGGCGTTCCCAGGCCAGCCGAGAAACATAGTCCCTCCAGCGTGTCCTGGGTCTTCCTCTGGGTCTCCTCCCGGTGGGACATGCCCGGAACACCTCACCAGGGAGGCGTCCAGGAGGCATCCTAACCAGATGCCCGAGCCACCTCAACTGGCTCCTCTCAATGTGGAGAAGCAGCGGCTCTACTCCGAGTCCCTCCCGGATGACTGAGCTTCTCACCCTATCTCTAAGGGAGAGTCCAGCCACCCTGCGGAGAAAACTCATTTCAGCCGCTTGTATCCGAGATCTCGTTCTTTCGGTCACAACCCAAAGCTCATGACCATAGATGAGGGTGGGAACGTAGATCGATCGGTAAATTGAGAGCTTTGCCTTTTGACTCAGCTCTCTCTTCACCACGACAGACCGGTACAGCGCCCGCTTCACTGCGGACGCTGCACCTATCCGCCTATCGATCTCACGCTCCAGTTTTCCCTCATTCGTGAACAAGACCCCGAGATACTTAAACTCCTCCACTTGGGGCAGGACCTCCTCCCCGACCCGGAGAGGGCATGCTACCCTTTTCCGGCTCAAGACCATGGCCTCGGATTTGGAGGAACTGATCCTCATCCCGGCCGTATCACACTCGGCTGCAAACCGCTCCAGCGAAAGCTGTAGATCACGATCTGATGAAGCCAATAGGACCACATCATCTGCAAAAAACAGAGAAGCGATTCTAAGGCCACCAAAACGGATCCTCTCAACACCTTGGCTGCACCTAGAAATTCTGTCCATAAAAGTCATATCATAAACCAGTCGTTCAAAACGAAAGTTAAAAATGGCAGAATTAAAAAGGGTATAATTGATTATCTAAGAATTATTTTGTGTATTAAATTGAATTAACATTGTCTGGATAGCCCACAGACATACCATGAAAATTTTAAACACCTATCTGTGGTCCCCTTTAAATGTCAACATCACCTTGATGAGATCTTATCTGTAGTGTGTTTTTATCGTTATCGTCCCCCCTTCAGTAACATCTGAGGCTCTGGCTTCTCTGATAGACTTATAATAATCTAAAATTCAAAGAGGTTTTACTTGCCGGAGATTTTAATTTCAACTGAGAAAAGTCCACACCCCTCTGTGATAAATTCAAGGAATGTTGCCTGTCACTCAATCTTACCCAACTCATTGATTCTGCCCCCAGACAGAACAAAAACTGTCCTGAAAAATCTTCCATGTTAGACCTATTTCTAACAAATATTTCTCACAAATTCCCTGTTATAGGTGTTTTTGCCGATATTTTAAGTGATCATTGTATAATAGCGGCTCTCAGAGACATTAAACTTCCATATCCTAAGCCCAGATTAATTAAAAAAAGGAACTTGGAACTTTTTTGAACAGTTATTCTTCTGGGATTTAGCTCACTTTGACTGGCATTGTATTCTATTATCCGACTACTTGAACACTGCTTGGAACTATTTCCATAATAGTTTCATTTACTTTGTAAACAAACATGCTCCTTTCCGCAAGTTCAGAATAAAAGGACGAGACAGCCCCTGGTTTACTGCTGAGCTGGTTGACCTCTTGCACAGGAGCAATCATCTTTGGGCCGCAGCGAGAAAATATGTCTTAGACACTAATTGGTTGAGTTTTTGACAGATGAGGAATAAATGCACAACTTCCATTAAAGCTGCAAAACGTAACTATTTCTTATCTCAGACCTCCAAAAATCTAAATGATCCTAAAAGATTCTGAAAAACCATCAAATCTCTCTCAGGCGGCCCCCAATCATCTGACCTCCCATCACAACTTCTTGTTAACTCTGTTCCTGTGTCAAAAAAGCATGAGATCCTGAACTGTTTCAACAAACATTTTGTTGCTTCTAGTTCTTTATTTGACACAGTTACTAATGAAAAATCAGCCACTTCCCCTAAAAGTCAAACTTCTACAAACCATATCTCTCCTACAAGTCGATCTTCAGTAAATCACACCTTTTCTCTTTCCCCGTTCTCAGTCAGTGAGGTTAATAAACTATTAAAAAGTCTAGACCCTAAAAAATCTGCAGGACCAGATGAACTCCCACCTTATTTCTTACGGCTGGCTGCTCATATCATTGCAGTTCTGGTGTCCCACATCTTTAACCTGTCCATAAGCCAAAACTCCATCCCAGACGCTAGGAAAACGGCCTTTGTTTTACCTTTGTTGAAGGGAGGTGACCCCACCTCACTGAACAACTATCGACCAATCTCTAAACTCTGCATTTTATCCAAGATTCTAGAAAAACTGATAAACTCTCAAATCAAAAAGTATTTGGACTCATTTAGCATCTTGCCTCCCCTCCAATCTGGTTTCTGGAATCAACACAGCACGACTGTTTCACTGAAGATTTTTAACTACATCGTTGAAACATTGAATGCTAAGGATTATTGTGCTGCACTTTTCGTAGACCTGTCTAAAGCTTTTGACACTGGATCATGACATCTTATGACATACTGTATGTCTATATTCTGTTTTTTACTTCATTTTGTATGTTGCCTATGTGTTGCCTGTCGTTTGTTTGTACAGCACTTTGGTTGGCTTTGTCGCTGTTTTAAGTGCTCTATAAATAAAATGGTATGGTATAATCTCTCAGAAATTGGTTTCTCAGATCACACCATTGGTTGGTTCTCTTATCTTTCAGATCGGAGGCCATGTGTTCAACATAATGGTATTTCCTCCTGTTATCTAACAGTCAGTAATGGTGTACAACAAGGTTCAGTCTTAGGTCCCACCCTCTTTACAATCTACATATATATTGCAGGTCAAAGCATCCCTGATGCATCCTTAATTTCTTTGCTGATGACACAGTTGTTTATTGTCGAGCTAAAACAGTTGCTAAGGCTTTCTAGCTTTTGCAGTATGCCTTCGACATCATCCAGGCAGATTTGTTCCACCTCAAACTTGTTCTAAATGCTGATAAAACCAAAGGGATGCTTTTTTCAAACAGGAAGTTGGTCCCATCAGTCTTTCCTCTGATTTTTATCTTCAAATTGTGTCCCTATTGAGTTTGTTGGTTCCTATAAATATTTGGGTATCTTGTAAGGTTGTACATCTCTGTGTGGCAGACTATTCGATTCACATCTAGATACAAAGGTTACGATTCGATTCAAAAACAATTTATTTAAAAAACCGAACGATTTGATGCAGTGTAAAAGCGATTTGGTTCGATTCGATTCAACTTCGAATAATTCTACGTTTTAAAATTTGTTGATATAAGACAAATATTTCATTATGAAAGAAAAAGGACCATTTCTATAAATGTGACATTCTTAGAGCATTTTTTAATTTGTAAAAGTCCACATACTTTTCTGCCCATATCATATCTAAAAGCGTGCTGTAAGGCACTGGCAAAGTAAAAAGCCAAACAACAGAATCACATGTTAAATGTGTTTATTTTTAAACATGGACCTAAAAAGACCAGCTAAAAGAAAATTTCTTTGTTTGATGGGAAAAAAAGAGAAAATACAGAAAAAAATATACAAGGCACAAATGGTTACAGCAGCATGTAATAAAATAAAAATCACTAGGAAAAAAAACCCAGGAATAAGCTAAGCACAAAGCTCCTGTGCAATAACCCGCTATGCAATAACCTGTCACACAACCTGTAGTTTGGTAGTTATGCGCAATATAGATCATGTGCATTTTAGCTTATATTTCATTACTACCTTGAAATACTTATACACACAAATTCATCCTGCTTCACCGTTAAAATTCTACCATGTTGTTGTTTACTATTTTGCTCTTCATAAACTTTGTAAATATTATAATTACTGTTTCAATTTTTGGTAGTTCATTTTGTACCCTTATTGCATGCTTTAGTATTTCCTGTTTGCTTGTTGTTTGTTTTTTAGCAATTCAAATCGTTTTTTCTCATCCTGAGCATTTCATTATACTAAGTTAACCCTGTGTTAACCTGCATATGACAAATAAACACTTGAACTTAATAATACAAAACATAATGCAAGAACAGTATGCCTAACAACAGTAGCACGAACATGAGTTTTTTGTGAGCAGGTGGGCACGGATTAATATAAAAACTGGGGATGGGGCCGATCCAGTATCGGTATCCGATACCAGCATAAGGCAAGTATCGGATATCGGAACCAGCCTGCCAAAATTTCCAATATTTTCTAGATGTCGGAGAGCAGTATATTGCACAATGCTCTGTGACTTCTGTTTTAACATTGTGTGAGGTAAACCCAAAGAAGACACTCTTTAGCCTCACTACAGTAATTCACAAACTAATGGCAAAAACGAGGAGGTCTCTACCACAGATGTCCTTCTGACTCATGGTGCCCAGAACACTATTCTAAAATACTGCTAAACATTATGGGAAATCAACACAGTCCCCATTTTTTTTGTTTTATTTTTGATTCTGGCACTATGAGTTGTAATTCTTGTTGAATTTGATCAAGGGATACAGATTTAAACTATAATTGAACAGTAATATACCGCTAAGCATTCTGGGAAATCCCGTTTTCTTAGTTTCGTTTTTGACTGTAGCACTGAGTTGTAAAATTCTAGTTGGTTTTGATCAACAGATACAGATTTAAACTATGCATTGAATTTATAAATGTAAATTCAATGTACAGTATTGTTTAAATCTGTATCTGTTGATCAAATTCAACAAGAATTGCCACAGTCAAAAACGAAACTAAAAACGGGATTTCCCAGAATGCTTAGCAGTACATTATTTTAGTCCTGAGAATCTTCACCAGCATATAGCAGTATTTTAGTTTTCAAAACTAAAATACTGCTAAGCATTATGGGAAAGACAACAAAATCCATTGCCTAATGCCTTACTGGTTAAGGGGAGTGGCTATGTTGTCTTTCCCATCATGCTTAGCGTTTTCTTTAGTTTTTTTTCCCATCATGCTTAGCGTTTTCTTTAGTTTTTCCAACTGAACCATGAGTAAGAAGGACGTGTGCTCGGTGCTATTTTCTGGAAACACAATATACCTTTCCACTTCTACGCTGATGACTGTCAAATCTACTTCCCCCTAAGACAAAATGGTACAGGCTCTATTCAACCTCTGCTCGACTGCCTGGCTGACATCAGGGACTGGATGGCTTTAAATTTCTTAAGCTTTAATGATAAGAAGTCTGAAGCCATATTGTTCCTTCCCAATGACACAACCTCAAACCACTGCATTGACCTGTCTGCTCTACCCCTATCCGAAAAACAAAAAGTCAAAAATCTGGGAGTGATAATGGATCCTTCCATGAAACTCAACAGTCATGTAAACATGATCGTCAAATCCTGTTTTTTCCAGCTGAGACGTCTGTCTAAGCTGAAGCCCATATTATCCAAAAAGCACCTGGAGACAGTGATTCACGCATTCATTACATCTAGGCTTGATTACTGCAATTCACTTCTGTTTGGCGTCAGTCAAGCCACCATTGCACGATTACAACTGGTTCAGAACGCAGCTGCCCGATTTTTAACCAGCACACGCAAAAGAGAGCACATTACACCAGTCTTGGCCTCCCTTCACTGGCTACCGGTTCATCTTCGAATCCAATTCAAAATTCTCATGTATGTCTACAAATCGCTGAACAGTCTCGCCCCCGCCTATCTCTCGGATCTGATACACCCATATGTCCCTCCACGTGCTT
>JBBPBX010081047.1:0-16035 GCA_038048925.1 Garcialebias charrua | reverse complement strand
CTGAACAGAAGAGACAGTGTCCAGGTGAGCTTTAATAGAGACGTCTGGATTTTTTATTTTTTTAACCACATGGGAAACTGTTTAATATTGCATCAGAGGGTCCGATTTCTCTGATACATAAAACAGTCCTGGACACAGGATCATCTGAGCTGGAGTTATTCACTGATGCATAATGCAGCGAGGTTAATACACGATGACAGAGACAACAAATGGCTCCTACAGACCGGGGGACACAACAAATGTCTCTTTACGTTTGAAAATGTTTGATCTCCAGTTTTAGCTTCTCTCTGTCAAATTCAAAATTGAATTGAAAATATTCCTTCTAACCTACAAAACTCTCAACAACCTAGCTCCATCTTATACAGGTAGTCCTCGACTTACGACGTTTCGCGGTTACGAATGCCCTCCCATTGAAAAGCATTGTTTGAGTTACGCGGTTTATGCGCCTTTACACCAGAAAATACAGTACTGAAACTCACCGGAGGACAGCGGAAATTTACAGGTTTACAGGAGGGAGAGTAGCTGACGCAGTCAGTGGAAACTTACAGGAGACCTCATTGTTTGGATAGGCTGACCGGAGCAAAGGTTCTATGCTAACAGACCTTACTGTAAAACTCTGGACAGCACGTGGAAAAGTGCAGGAGACCTTATTGCTTGGAGGCGGAGGTTTACGAGGCAGAGAGGCTACAGCTGAGCAACGAGCTAACATGCTAACAGACGTTGCTGTAAATGCTGTGGACCGCGTGAAGCTACAGGAAGCTGCAGAGCTCGGAGGTGCACGAGCTAACATGCTAACAGACGGAGGAAGAATTCACCAGCTCACAGTAAGAAATTACGTAACTCTTTTTTCCTTTATTATGTCTCCAAATATACAGTATAGGGATGCACCGATCCACATTTCTCACTTCCGATCCGATCCGATACTTAAGAACTGGGTATCGACCGATACCGATACTTTTCCGATCCGATACTGTTCAGGTATGTCAATCTGTATAATTAAATATTTGTACTGAGACTATAAAGTTATGTGTATTTTGGAATGTTTTCTATACTATAAAGACTATACTGTTAAATCTAAAAAAGCTAAGTCTGGTCTTCTGGACATTCAAAAAATAAAACAACACAAAGCAAAAAAAAAATGTAGAAACGTTTCGTCTTTCGTCCGAAAGACTTCCTCAGTCTGAGTTGCTGTATTCAGCTCAGTCTTATAAATAGCACCCTCTCACAGTGTTACACAACCAGTTGGCTGATGACAGCCTGAAACCAGCTGCTCACATGATCAAGGAGGGCCATCAGCCTAACAATGGATCATTAGCACCCTGATGGTTGTTTGCTATTCACAGAGGGCTGAGTGATACTAGCAATCACAGCATTGTAAGAGGGAGACAGTTGAACCCGGAGGCCTCCACCCCTGTTTAATGATGGACGGTTTCTTTTCACAAAGATGGCCTCCTTTACTCCTCTCTCAAACCATCGTTCCTCTCTATCAAGGATGTGAACATCTTCATCCTTGAAAGAGTGACCGCTGGCGTGGAGATGAGTGTAGACTGCAGAGTCCTGACCTGATGATGTTGATCTTCTGTGCTGGGCCATCCTTTTGGCCAGTGGCTGTTTAGTTTCCCCGATATAAGACTGATCACAGCCCTCCTGACACTGAACAGCATACACAATATTACTCTGTTTGTGCCGGGGGACTGGATCTTTGGGATGAACCAGTCTTTGCCGTAATGTATTTTGGGGTTTAAAAGCCACTGGGACGTTGTGTTTAGAGAATAAACGTCTCAATGTCTCTGAAACTCCCGCAACATACGGAATGACCACTGGTCTGGGTCTGGGTTCCTTCTTTTCACCTGATGGCTGGCTGGAGTCCTGTTTGGGTTTCTTCTCTGCTTTCAGGAAGGCCCAGTTAGGATATCCACATTTCCCTAGAGCCTGTTTTGTGTGTGATTTCTCCTTCTGTCTGGCTCCTGTAGTTTTATTTTTTGAATGTCCAGAGGACCAGACTTAGCTTTTTTAGATTTTTCTACCTGGATTATTGAGCATGCATCAGAGTATACTGTTAAAGTTTGTGAGTTTCCTGTTGTGAGTGTCTTCATTGGTTTTAACTCACATAATGTTAAGACGGCAGTAACAGAATATGATGGAACACAAGTGCTCTTTGAAGCTGGATCGGAAATATCGGCAGGTTGGATCCGATATCCGATACTTAAATTATGCTGATATCGGATACCGATACCGATACTGGATCGGATCTGCCCCATCCCTAATACAGTATGTGTTTTTTTTGATAATTATGTAGGGTACCGTGTTAGGATAGGCGAAGTGCTTGGTAACTGTACAGTACTGTACGCGTGGGGCGGCCAGTGTGTATGTGTTTTTCGACTTGCATCAAAATCCGAGTTACGAACGGGCGTAGGAACGAAACTCGTTCATAAGTCAGGGACCACCTGTATTCAAGATTTTATTGTTCCAGATTTTCATAACAGAGCACTTCACTCTCAGACTGCAGGTTTACTCGTGGTTCCTAGAGTTTCCAGCAGCAGAATGGGAGGAAGATCTTTCAGTTCTCAGGCTCCTCTCTTGTGGAACCAACTTCCAGTTTCTGTCCATGAGACTGACACATTGACCAGTTTGAAGACTGGACTTTTTGATAAATCCTATAGGATTTATCAAAAAGGGTTGGCTTGTCATGCTGCTATAGAATTAGACTACTAGAGGACAAATTGACCTCATTTCCTTAAATTAATTGTTAAAATTGCATTTTTATTTGATATCATTTCAATCTGAACATGTGATTCTTGACCTGCCATTGTGTATCTGTTCCTTTCACACCCAACTGGTCGAAGCAGATGGCCGCTTGTCCTGAGCCTGGTTCTGCTAAAGGTTTCTTCCCCATGGGAGAGTTTTTTCCTTTCCACTGTCACCTTCATGCTTGCTCAAGATGAGAGTTCTGTGATGGAGTTAAAGCAGTCGCAGGAAGAGAAAGTTTGAGCGACTCTTTGTCTGTCGGCGTGTTGCGAAGGACTCTCAGCTACTACCACACTAAGCGTGGTATCTCTAAAACTGAAAAAAAAAAGCTACTTTTGCATTGAGTAAGGTTTATTAGCTGTGGCGGCCATATTGAATTGACTCCAAAAATGCATCCAGTGCTGGTTTTGTAAAATCCCGGTGTTACACCAAATCCTGGGACTTGTCAAAATACAAGTCCCAGGATTTGGTGCAACACCTGCAATTGTTGAGATAATTTGCTGGTTGCCCTAAGGTAACAATTGATTGCTATGCACTGATGAACAATTGTTCAGATTGGTCCTCCATTTACAGTATAAAGCGAGTTATAAAAAACAAAGTGTAAAAAAAGTGCAGCCATGTGAACCCAAATTGTGCATCTTAAGTGAACTTTAAATTACATTTTATTCACTGCACAGCAGCTGAAGTCAGTGGATTTAAAAAAAGAGCAAAGAAGCATCAGGTTGTTGAAATACAATGAGAATTTATTCAAACGGTGCAAAAAAATAATCATATTAATATTAACCTAACATAAAAAATGATGTTCTGTCTATTCAGATTGCACTCACACAGCCTCGGGGCTTTCCTCTCTGGAAAGTAAAGTCAAACAAAAAAGAAAACAAACACTAAGAAAAACCAAGCCAGAAGAATGCACTAATTTGGTCAAACGGTTTCCAATGTACACGCGACAGTTCCAGTCCCATGCAACTCCGAGTGTTTCGTGTTGCAGACGATGAATATTCTGCTCCTGACGGCGTTGTACGATATATATAAAAATATACGGAGTCAGGCGAGACTATTTCTGTTCTGGTTTGAGTGAAGCTTCAGAGCAGCGTGGACCGGCGGCTGCAGAGGTCTGAATGAAACAAGATGAACGGATTTCAACAAGGCGACAAATAAAAAGTCAAAGTGAGAAAGAACATCGTAAATCAGGGCCATTCGTCTGAACTGCTCAGGAGTCAGACATCCAGCAGTTATTCTCATTAAATAGTGTTTTAGGATTTAAAATCTACCGTAATTTCCAGACTATAAGCTGCTACTTTTTTTCCACGCGCTTTGAACACCACGGCTACAATGCTTCGGCTAATTATTGTTTTTTTGGACGGGCTAACAAGCTTAAAGCAGCCAAAACAATTAAGCCTCGTCACACCGGGGTGCTCACATAGCTGCCCATTGCATGTCTCTTTTAGGGAGTGGGTCCTCGTGACTCAATGACTACCTGTAAAGGTAAAAAAATAAAATAAACAAAGCTGACCAATTAAATTACTGAACAGGTCCCAGTAGACCTTTATGATCAAAAGTGCCATTTTGCGCCTCACTACTTTAAACATGACCAGAGCCGCAACAACTTGCTACACCTGTGGTTATCACCTTAGGTTTGATGGGGGGCTTTTGTGGCCAGTAGGGGTGACTGAAATTAAAAATATAAACTATGCAGACAGTTCTTTATACAAAGAAATAAAGCATAGTTAAGTGTTTTACTCCTTGTACTAGTGTTCACATATTTGCAAAATAAGTGACAGGAAAACAGCAAAAATGAGTCCTTTTTTGTTGTTTGTACAGTATAACTGATAAAATTCAGTTTTATGTCAGTTTTGGTCAAAGCTTGAAAGAGCCGCAGGTTGCAGACCCCTGCAGTAGACCAATGAGAGTTGGTTAATGGTTTCATTGATCCACTGGGGAGAGGGGGAAACCAGTGTAAATATCTCATGTTACAACATGGACACCATGACTTAAAGACAATTGCGGCCTATATGTGTACACAGTTTTTATTTTTATATTCAGGTGCGCTCAATAGTCTGGAAATTATGGTAGTTTCATTTAGAAATGAACCCATTAGTGGGCCACATTGAGCACACCCATGAGCCTGATTTGGCCCCGGGGCCTCCAGTTGAACAGCCCTGTTGTAAATCATCTCAACTAAACGTTCCACAACTCATTTAATAAGAAGCCCCGCTATAAATATATAAAATTTCAAATGATAAGGTCAGGAAGGAGGAACTTTGTTTGCAGCGAGAGCCTTAAAAGTCCACTGACATGATTTTTTACTATTCATAAAATTGCTCAAAATATATATATATTATCATTTAAATATGTTCCTTTATGCAAACAAAATGATAAATCACTTTAATTTTGCTTTAAAAGTGATTTTGAACTTCAAGCCGTGTTTAATCATGGGAAATCTGATTACACCCGAACGCACCATCTGTGATGTCACACCGGGCAGAGCTCTGGGCTTGTCACAGTGCGCAGGTATGAGCAGCTCGACATGAAGGTAAGTCTGATACAGCATCAGACCTAAATTAGATCCTGTTGTTTCTTGTTCCATCACCCAAACTATTTTCTGCTTCCCAAAATGAAGACAAATAGCTCAAATCTTCACATAGATTGATAAATTTGTCGGGTTTTAAATGGTCCGCTATTAAAGAGACCAGAGCCCTCTGCCCAGTGTTACGTCACAGATGGTGCGTTCGTGTGTAATTGGATTTCCCATGATTAAACACGGCTTGAAGTTCAAAATCACTTTTTAAAGCAAAATTAAAGTGATTTAGCATTTTGTTTGCAAAAATGAACATATTTAAATGATAAAAGATATATATTTTGAGCAATTTTATGAAAATTAAAAACTCATGTCAGTGGGGCTTTAAGTACGGTATCTAAAGGCCCATATTGGGGGGGGGGGGTGTCTTCAAAAGCAAAATATGTCAATGAATGGAAACTCTGCCCCAAAATCCAGACTGTGGGACGATATACATTCTTTTAAAAAACACTGCAAAACTTTGGGCATACAAAAATAACTCGAAACATATTTATACAACCTTTCAAGCGTTCGTTTTTATTCTTAAATATAAAAAAAAGAAAAAATGTTTGCAGCTTGCAACGGTCGATGCATTCATCGTTAAAACAACAACAAAACAACAAAAAACAAATAAGTTTGCAACCTAATTATAGGTTTGGAGGAAAGAAAAGCTCACGACACGTTTTATTTAAACTAAAACAGGCAAATACTCCCAAACCAACGTTTGTCGACACACATTCACACAGCAAATGTTTCTGGTTTTTTTCATGGGGCGGGGCAATAATTAGGAGCTTCACTGTGACTTGTGAACGCACGGCAGAAAGACTTCAAGTTTCTTATTGCGGCGTTAGCAGCGAGGGAGTTTCTGTAGTGAAACAGTGTTTAAATAACACTTCTGAGAATGATTCCTTATTGTTTCTGTTGAACAAAACTGTTTCAAGGGGAAAAGAACAAGACAAGAGCGCCCTCTGGTGGCCAAGGCAGTGGATTGCATACTGTATTGTGCTTTTCTAATACCTCAATAAAAATGAAGAGCAGAGCAACGAATTTCATCCTCAAAGAAAGTTCACATCATGGCTTGTAACAGGATTACAGCTTTACTTTAGCCGTTACTGCAACAAAACAGTCTTGAATACGTGAAGCAACCAGGAAGACTCCAACAAATCCGCTCCCATTTCAAATTATAAATAATCCAAACGGAAATAATTAAATTATTTCAAACGTGTCAACACGAACGTACGTGCACACACACGTACGCCTTGGTGTCAGTAGTGAAAACTGCAGGCAGTGAAGCAAACAGCCACAGTTCGTAGAAGGGAAAACGTGCCGTAAAGGCCAATTAGGACACTGGGTTTACTGGAAATAAAACCGTTCCAGTTTGTGCATTTTTAGTCCACTTTAAAGAGAACAGGCAGTGGCTGCAGAGGCGATCGCAGGAAGAGAGTTTTGAACGAACGGACATCAGGAAAAGTGCTTGAACTGTGCAAAACGTGAGGGGACTTGGTGGAAAACGGATAAAAACACAAAACTGCAAATGAAACTTGAACAACTCTCAGACTGCCTGAAACACGTTGGAGGTTTGAGGTGTTTAAAGACGAGGGTTCGTCATCAGAACTGAGGAAAGTGTGACTTGTCACGTGAAACATAAAAAAGACATTTGTAGAATGCCTAAAAACCTAAACTTGAGCATTGATTTTTTTTTCAGATGTATGGTGTGATTGGAATATTAAGGTTTTTTATATATCTTTTTTGGTGCGTCTAAAGAAGAACAGTTGCATCGGACACCAAGTCTGAATCGTTCTCACGCCACGTGAATACATCAGCTGCATTTGATACAACGGCGAACAGAACATCATCGGATGATGCCGATCAGTTTGCTTCACATTATAAACAGCTTTCCTTCACTTTGCTTTAAAATGTCCCAATTATTCTTGAAAGTTTGCTCATTTCATCAGAAATGTCTTGCTCCAGATAAACGATTCTGATCAAACGTGCAGGTTTCCGAGGTTGGTAAATCCTGAATTCAGTGACTAAACTCACGAGCAGCGTCGTGGCGCCGCCGAGCACGGCGTGGACGAGGAGAACGAAAAGCTACACCGGACACACACAGGCAGCTGAATTTGTTTGCAATCTGTTGTCAAAGAAAGAAAAACCCTGAAAAAGGACATTCAAATGCATTAAAGTAAATTTAAAAAGTATTACATGATGGTTTTTTTAAGTTGTGGTTCAAAATAAATATTAAAAACAAAAGTAATTTAACTGGACTTGACAAAAAGGACAGCTTCCCCAGGAAACATCTAAACTACGGTAGTTGTCTCAAGAGCTCAGAGACTATGACTGAGCAGCAGGTTAAAGGTCAAGACTAGAAGATCATCTCCAAACAGATGTTCCTCTGACTGCAGCTGCTCTGATGACTGGAGACAACCTCCCTGGACGTGTCCACAAGAGGACAGCTGATGGAAAACTGAAGAGACTGACGGACGATATGAATGGTGAAGAGTCCTGAAATAAAGTTGACTTAATTAAAGACGACAGACACGAATCATAAAAACGTTCACATTTGACGTTGCTAAAATGTGTTCTGAGCCACAAAGTCCTGGAGGAACGTCCTTTGGACAAACGAGACAAAAACAGAGCTTTTGGGCAACGTGTCCCATCAGCTCCATGTCCCTGTACCTGCAGTGACACATGGAAGGACAAGCTCAAGACTGTCGAGACATTCTGGATCAAAATGTTCTGCTCAGAGTCAGAAAGACTGGTCTCAGAACGGATCAGAACCAAACACTGGACTGTTCTGAAGTGTCCTCCTGAGCCCTGATCTAAATCCTGCTGAACATCTGGAGCAGGCACCTTCAGACCTGAAACAGCTGGAGCAGATTGATCTTTCAGGTCTCTCTTGTAAACGAGTCCCAGAGGTTCAGTGGGACTCATCTGTATAAATGAAAAGTTGAATAAATGAATGATCAAGAGGAGCGGACCAGGTCACCTGAAGACAGGTGGACCAGAACACATGAGGACAGGTGGACCAGAACACTTGAGGACAGGTGGAGCAGAACACCTGAAGACAGGTGGAGCAGAACACCTGAAGACAGGTGGAGCAGAACACCTGAAGACAGGTGGAGCAGGTCACCTGAGGACAGGTGGAGCAGAACACCTGAAGACAGGTGGACCAGGTCACCTGAGGACAGGTGGAACAGAACACCTGGTCAGAGGTCTCAAAGAGTTAGACATCACTTGGGTGCAGTGATTATTGTCAAGGCCAGTTTCATTAGTTTTTTTATTTTATTTCATAATTCT
This sequence comes from Garcialebias charrua, assembly GCA_038048925.1. Lineage (NCBI taxonomy): Eukaryota > Metazoa > Chordata > Actinopteri > Cyprinodontiformes > Rivulidae > Garcialebias > Garcialebias charrua. Next base: position 7,433 of record JBBPBX010081047.1, on the reverse strand, counting down.
GCTGAACCACAGTTCAAAAGCAACGACTCATTTTCACTAATCAGGAATTAGTTGATCATTTTCAAGTCATTTCAAAGATCTTTTAGCTTTTTTTTTTTTTCTTTCTTCAACAAATGAAGACAAACTTATTTACTCACATCTGTTTGTTAGTCTTCAAGACTAAAATCTTCATCGCTCAGATGAAATGAATTATAAATTTAGACGGTGTTAGTGAGAGGGCTGGAAATATTTGTGTTTGCGTTCTGAAGGAGCTCACGCGACCTTTAACCTCTAGCGTCAAACAGTAGTTTCAGTTTGCACAAGGGGGGTGATCTGAAAATCAATCCAGCGAGGACAGATGTGACGTTTGAGATGCACACGACAAGTGTTATTATTAGTGTAACAGTTAAATGTGACAAACACACAACGTGTGTAGTGGAGACTTCTCCGTTTGTGCTTCCATCACTGCGAGTAGTGACCGAGTAACCAGAGCGCCGCTCTGCCGTTTACATTCGCTCCACCAGGAGACAGTAGCAAGGCGTTCAACTCTTACAAAGGAAGAGTACACACACACACACACACACACACACACACACACACAAAAGAGCCACAGCAAAATGTAACCGATGTGCAGTTAATTATTCTACGGTGTGGAACGCGTGACCGTCAGCAGCGAGAACCCGCCCTGTCGTCACGTCAACAGGAAGTGACGGTTCAAAATAAAAAGAGAGGGAGTCCGCTGCCTTTGTTATTGTCCGTTTAGAGGCGGAGCTACCCCCGAAACACAAAAAAAGGCCACTCTTCAAGCTGAAGCCCCGGCGAGGTCCGTTCAGAACCTGTGGATGGCGAGCTCCGCCTCCCTCTTCCTCAGCTCCTCCCGGTAGCAGTAGGAGCAGTAGTTCCCCGTCTCGGGGTGTCCGAAGTAGGTGCAGGTGGGTGTCCGACAGCGGCTGGGCTGCACGCCGCACAGAGCGCCGGCGCTGCCCAGCGAGTAGTGCCTGAGCGGGGGCAGCCCGCCGCGAGAGTCCAGGCTGGAGCTCGTGTCCCGGAAGCCATTGGTGTAGCCCCCGCCGGCGAGATCCGCCCCGGGGTAATCTGGAGGGTCGAACTCGGGGTAGGAGGGCGCGAGGCGAGACGGGCTCAAGGAGGCGGGGCCTTGGGATACGCTGTACTGGGGGTGGGAGGGACCCTGCGTGGTGGGGTAGTGCCGGGGAAGGGTGGCGTACGAGGGGAGGCCGAGGTACGAGGTTGCTGGAGCGCCGCCGGCGAGCTGGCGGCGTGTATCCAGGTGGCCGTGCACGTGAAGGTGTTGGGTCGGAGGCGGAGCCACCGGGGGCTGCTCGACGAAGGAGGGGCGGGGGATGGGCACCACAGCAGAGTACATGGAAGGGCTCAAAGGAGTTGGGTTGAAGGAAGGCGACGAGTTCTCCGAAAGCTCCTCTTTGGCTTCGTGGGGTCGATAGCTCAGCTCCGGACCGCCGCCCGGCGCCTCCTTCTTAGGAGGCTGGACGCCGCCGGCGACGCCGCCTTTCCTGTCGGCCTCGCGCCGCTGCTGCTCCTGCTCCGCTCGGAAGCGCTCCTCCGCGTCGGCGAGGTAGCGCTGGATCATCTCCTCCTGGAAGGGCTGCCGGTCGCTGGTGGCGAGGAGGCTGGCGAAGATGAGCTTGCGCTCGCCCTGCATGGCGGCGCGCAGGACGCCGAGGCTGACCTTCACGTCGGCGCCGTACTTGTAGCTGTCGCTCTCCGTGCTGCTCCCGCCGCTGCTGCTCATCGTCCCGAGGAGCCGCTCGCTTCCCGAGGAGGGGGAGCCTTTCCCAGAATCCTCCGAGGCCTGGGTGGAGGGAGAGCTGTCCTTGCTGCCCTTCCTCGCCCTAAACGAGCCCTTCTTCTTCTCCCCGCCCTCCTGCTTGGCACCTCCTGCCGCGGCGTTCTTTGCGGTCATCAGACCGCCCACGTTTTTCTTCAGCTTGCTGCCGAGGCTTTTGCCAAAACTCCCGAGCTTGTTGGCCACAGAGTCCGCTCTCTTCTTGTCTTTATCCTTCTCCTTCTTAGTTTTGTCCTTCCCCCCTGACCCGGTCCCTGCAGATCCACTGCTGGACGAGCTGGAGGAGGAGGCGGAGCCATTTTTGGCCACAGACCCGCTCCCGTTAACCGCTGGTGCCGTGGTTGCGTCTCCGTTGCCGTTGGAGCTGCTGCTGACAGACTCCTTGTCTGATTCTCCCGAGTCAGGAGGCGTCCGGGCGTCCTCTCCTGCCAACGCTGTGGGAGACTCCGGCTGAGCCAGAGGGGCTTGCTGCAGAGACAAAGCAGAGAACCAGGCCTGTCAAAACACACAACAGAAAAGATCTGCTGTCCAAACCTCGCAGTGACGACTCAAAACGATCTGACTTTAGTTCCGTTTATGTGCAGGAGAATATGCTTTAGAATAAAGAAATTAAAGTGTGTGTGTGACATCATTTTTTAACTTTGCATATACTGTAGTGACACAACATAAATATCTTGTATCATTCAACTATGTTCGTTTTAGCAAACAAAATTATAAATTAATTAAAATTCCTTTCAAAGTGAGTTTAAAATTAAAAACCGTGTTTCTTCACGGGACATCCGACTACAAGCGAATGCAACATCTGTGACGTAGGAGAAAGAACCTCAGTCTGCGTCTGCCATGATAACGCATACCGTATTTTCCGGTGTATAGGTCGCACCTTTTTATGTTTTTTTCAAGGCCTGCGACCTATTTATGGAATTTTTTCCATATTTTTAGACCAATTTTGCCTCAGTTATGACCGTTTTTCACATTGGCAGAAAATAGTGCAGTGCCACTTTTGGCCGCTAGGGGACGCAGTGCAGTACCAGTTTCGGCTGCTAGGGGACACTTCCAGAGGAGTACACCGACCGTTTCCAGCTCATGTGTCCGAAAAAAAGCTCCTCTGCTCGGACTGACTCTGTCGACCTCCTGGTCTGGAGGTAACTTCTGTTAGCTCTGTATGTTTGCTGTTTGTTAGCAAGATAAGTCAAGAACCACTCAGCGGATTTTTCTGAAACTTACAGAATGTAATCACAGTGTGGACGTTTACAAGTGAGTAGCTTTATTAGATGTTTGAGATAAAAAAAAAAAAGATCTTTTAGTAGCATTAGCTACAGTTAGCTTCTGGTTTTATTTCTGTTTACGTTATAAATAGCTTCGAAACCAATCAGTGTATATTTTTTCTGCTTACAGTGTGTAATTATATGAGCTTTAATGTACTTAACTATGTCCTGGAGGAAAAATTTGAGATGAGATTCGATTTTTTTTTATTCGTGTTTTCAGAGACGGACTCGTCTCGTGTTAGCTTGTGGTTTTATTTCTGTTTATGTTATAAATAGCCTCGAAACCAATCGGTGTATATTTTTTCTGCTTATATAGTGTAATTATATGAGCTTTAATGTACTTAACTATGGCCTGGAGGAAAAATTTGAGATGAAATTCGATTTTTTTATTCGTGTTTTCAGAGACGGACTCTCCTGTGGCAGACATTAGCAGCAGAGCTAAACACTTGGTCCATATTGCCGGGTTAACTCAGCGGTGACGCGTCACGTCAGCGGTGGATGACGCGTTACGTCGGCGGTGACGTAGGTGCGACCTATACACCGGTGCAATCTATTTATGGATTTTTCCAATTTTTTGGCAATAATTGGACAGTGCGACCTATACAACGGTGCGACCTATACAACGGAAAATACAATACTCATTCTCTGCCAGATTACCTTTTTTTTTTTGTATAACTTGAAAAATGCCGTTATGTTGTGTCCCATTTGGGTGTTCTAATATCATCAGTGAACAAGTGAGCCTTTTCACTTTCCCAAAAGATGAAATACTTCGTCAAGTATGGAATAAACAAAGCTGCCCTCCCCCGGAGCTCCCTCGCTTCCTGAAAAGGTAAGACTCAAATAAATACGGGTGCAGACCTAAATTAGAACCTGCTGTTTCTTGTTCATCTAACTTCCTGCTTCCCAAACTGAAGACAAATCGCTCAAATCTTCACTTAGATTGCTAAATTCGTCGGTTTATTTCTTGTCCGCTATTAATATGTAAAAGGGGCGTTCTAAAGACGTTCCTTCTTCGTACGTCACAGATGTTGCATTCGCGTGTAGTCAGACGTCCCGTGAAGAAACACAGTTTTTAATGTTAAACTCACTTTGAAAGGAATTTTCATTAATATATCATTTTGTTTGCTAAAACAAACATAGTTGAATGATACAAGATATTTATGTTGTGTCACTATATGCAGTTAAAAGATGATGTCACACACACTTTAAAGAGAGATAATCTTATGGTTAAAGTTGGTATCTCACTGGGCTTCAACTTGTTAGGCTAACGGCATTCACGAGGGCATTTTCCAAACATCTCACAACTTTACACAGTTCCCAACTTCCAACTGACCCCCCAACAGTCCCGGCTCAGAAAACCTAAAATTACCTTTTAACATAAAAAAATCTATAAACTGTCCCCAGCAAGATGACGGTGAAGCTTTAAGCTAGCATGTGGGGCACAAGAAAACCTTTGCCGGAGCGAGCCGACAGACAAACGTAAAACACAACCGCACACGTTCGTGTGCATCCACACGACTTTGAAAGCACAAAAGGGACATGAAGAGATGCACTTTGTTGCAGCCCAGCTTGTTCCACGAAGGGTCAGGTCTTACAAACTTCAGCTACAGATGTCTAGAGTGGATTTTTGTGTGTAATTTAAGATTTTTAACTACCCTCATGTTACTCCTCATGTTGAGTAATCAGTTACTTTAATGTCTTATTGTCTTGTGTTTATATGTATGTGTGTGTAAGTGCATATGTATGAATTTGTACACACCTATCGACTGCAAATCTAATTGCCCCTCGGGGATAATAAAGGAACTTGAACTTGAACTACTCGTATTGTTCCAGATTGTTCAAAGTCACCCTAACCTCAAAATCCATCCTGGTTTACGTGGACAAAGATCGCCCCAGAATGACTTCATGTTTTACCTCACACGGCAGCGGCAGCCAGGTAACCGTCATGTAAGTGTGCAACATCTGTAGCTTGGCCTCCAACGAAAGAGCCACACTGGGTGAAGACAACAACAACAAAAAAAGGTAAAAGTTCTGGATCAGAAGTCTTTCTGCCAAGGATTTAGGTGCCACAACAGTAAAACAATGATTGCATATTTTCAATAGTAACAAAGTGTGAATAAATTCATACAAAAGGCCTGCTTTTAAACCATGCTAACAAGTTTAACTATGAAAACTAGCCTTAAAAAAATGCAGATTTAGTCAGATTTCAGAGGCTACTTTGGATGAAGGATGAAATGTCTCAGCAAAAAAAAGAAACCATCCAGATGACCTGATTGAACATTGTTGGATTTTATACCTGGATTATTGAGCATGAACTTGGGTGTTTTGAACCACTTTGGCACGAATGTCTCAGAGGAGTTGATGGGGGAGAGGGCGGGCCCTGGAGGCCATCTTAGCACCAGAATTTTTTTCCCCACTATGGAGTACAGGTAGTCCTCGACTTACGACGGAGTTCCGTTCCTACGCTCCGTCGTAAAGCGAATTTCGATGTAACTCAGAACATACGTCCAAACTGCACCTTATACATACAGCACTGTATTTTACCAAGCACTTAGCCTATCCTAACACAGTACCCTACATAATTATCAAAAAACACATACATTTGGGAGCCATAATGAAGTGAAAAAAGAGTTAATTTCCTACTCTGGAATGCTGGTGAAGCCATTTCCTCCGTTCCTCCCTCCCTCCGGATTCTCCATTAGTTTACGTTGTAAAACCGCCGTCCATAAAACAGCTACTTTTCCACAGCTGCTGCCTGTCCAGCTTGGTCCAACAAGTTTTGTTTTATTTTTTTAATGTCCAGAGGACCAGACTTAGCTTTTTTAGAGAGTACAGGGCAAGCTGTAGCCTCCGCAGCTAGTAAAACCAAACCGGAAACTGCGTAAATCGGCTTCAAAATAAAAAAATTCAATATATATTTTTTTAATGGAGATGCGTGTCGTAACCACGAAACGTCGTAACTCGAGACCGTCGTAAGTCGAGGACTACCTGTATGCTGTTTGTGGGAATCAGTTTGTTTTGGTGGCTCCTCAGATTGAAGAAGTACTTTGGAAGAAGGACGAAACATCTCAGCAAAAAAAGAAACCATCCAGACGACCTGACTGAACATTGATGGAAGGTTAGTTTGTTTGAAACAAGACAAAATATACTGCATTGTGACAGTATGAAGAAATTACTGCTGATCAATAATCCAGGTAAATAAATCAAGTCCTCCGGACAGGTTCTTCTTTGCTGAAACGTTTCGTCTTTTATCTAAAGGAACTTCTTCAGTCTTTTAGAAGAATCCGTCCAGAGGACCTGTCTCAACCTTTAGAGTACAGTATAAAGAAAGCTCATAGAATAATGTTTGTTTTGTCACAATACAGACTAGAAATAAAACTAAAACAATCTGCAGGCTTCAGTTTAAAAAAAAAAATCCACTAAATTAGCTGTGAGCAGCGTTGCAGTAAACAGAAAATGTATCCGAGCGTCACATTCTGCAGGACTTTCTCCTCCATGACCTTTAGAAACAATGTTAGCAGCCACTTGTGTAAGAGCATTTCTGCAAACCATTTTGTTCAAATAAAACCATCATCAGCTGCTGCGATGATTAAGGAGTTGTTATTTCGCTCATAGCTGCTATTTTTAGTGCTTGCTCTTTTGGTTCATCACACAAAGTATTTTGAGCTAACTTTATTGTCAGTGGCAGCGAGTGTGGCTAATCTGGAATCAGGGATTAATCCCTGCACGCTGACACTACAAGGGCAGCTGTCTGCCACGCATTCCTCACGTTCACAAACACGTGACAACTTTATTCTTATTATTGTGATCATCTATAAACTTCTTTATTTTTGTTCTACCTTGCCAGCATTACGTTATCCATGTCGTCTTTTCCCCATTCCCAGTCCTTCCCGGGATCCACAGTGAAGTGCAGAGGCAGCATTTTGTGCTCCGAGTCAGTGAGAGGAATCACAACTGCTGGTGGAAACACACAAAAACAAAAACACTTGTGTAAAGAATTATAAATGTATATTGTATACTCATCATTGTACATTTAGCTTATTGGGTCTGTAAATGACTTTTCATGAAATTTGAGTTTTATATTATTGGTAGGCACGGACAGTGGTTTTCAAATATTTAAAGTCTAGTTCAAACAAAAATTTAATTATCGTCACATGTGAACTCAGCAAACAAAATACAAACATCCGCTTGTTGTCAACGTTAACATCAATTACATTTTTGAAAATTTTAAATATTACTGTACAACTTGAAAGAGCATTTTAGCTTCCCATGCACATCCCTAAACATTGGTAATGTCTTTGTGCACATAATTTGACAACATAACATGATCTGAATTGTGCCGCTCGGGATGGCTGCATGTTGGA
>JBBPBX010081046.1:0-16035 GCA_038048925.1 Garcialebias charrua | reverse complement strand
CACGGCGCATATTTTGAGTGAAACCGCTCCTTTCTCTCTGCGTCTTTGCTTATCGTTGACACGACACCACTGGCCCCCCTCTTTGACTCCGATGGTTTTTGAACCCACCGCTCAGGGTGGATCTTTTTCACTGACCCCCGTTGATAATGTAAACATCTCCTGCTGATCTTTTGTTTCAACACATGCGCGCAGCTCGCACGCGCAGACAGTGCGCAGGCGGACATTTCACGTGTCACGCTGCACAATATGTGCTAAATAAATTATTACAGTTTAACAATAATAAACAGTATTTATGTTAGCGTGGGAGATATATAGTAATCTGAGCTATCTATCTGGACTTGTTACGTTTTTTAAACAATGCGTAACGTGCTGTGAAAATGAAGACACCAGGTTTATTTTTTATTTATTTATTCAACACCACAAACTGTACGTCACACAAACACTGAGAATTTAACTGAACACTATTAAAACACGTTAACCGAACTGTAAATACATTAATGAACTGGACTCTTGCTGTGTTTTCATCTGGACCCCATCAGAACCGGTCCGCCTGTTGGAACGACAGCTTCTCCACCTGGCAGAAAAAAAAAAAAACTCTGTTGTTGTGTGATCAAAGTAAACACAAGCAAACATTATATTAAGAACATTGATTTACCTGCTGTAAGTCATGTTTTTCACGGAGTAAAGTCCGACATCATCCTCATCGTCACTCGGTTCTGGTCCACAGTCCACTCAGCGTCTGGTGTGGAGCTTGTTAGATGAAGAGGTCCCGCTTGGTGTCAAATCTGTCGACTCTTATCCAAAATCAGCTTTAACTTGTTGTTAAGTTGTTGTTAGCTCAACGTTTAGCCCAGAAGAACGCAGCAGTCTGCCAGCAGAGTGAGGCAGCACGCATGCGTAGTGGGTGAAGGTTCAGCAGCACACATGCGCAGTAGGTGAAGGTTCAGCAGCACGCATGCGCAGTAGGTGAAGGTTCAGCAGCACGCATGCGCAGTAGGTGAAGGTTCAGCAGCACGCATGCACATTGGGTGAAGGTTAAAAAATTCACAGCGCCAACTAATGACCCGGCATGGTAACTACAGTGAATTCATGAAAGGAGGAGGGGGCATGAGGGAGGGGGAGATTCGAGCAGATCCGTGTCAACGCAAAACTTTTCATCTAATTAACATACCCAAAACCTCCGTTTCCCCCCACAGTGTCCGTGTAAACAGGGCCTAGTTTACACTTATTCCTGGAGAAATTGGACGTTGGCCTGCTTTCAAAGCCAACCGGTGGAGTCAGCTCCAGATAAGCCGCAATAGGCTATATGCCATGGGTAGTTGTGACGTACTTCCATTAAAATATTGGCCGCATCCCGCACATCCGGTTCCCATCCACTGCCATTGTTGTTAGCGTTAGCTCCTAGTAGCAGACCATGACAACAACCCGAAACAGGAAGCGGCTGCGAGCTACTGGCACTACACGTGAGTTCCGTTGTGTCCGCCCACCGGTGGGTACAGCTGTTTCGAGGGGGGGTTAGGGCGACAATTTATCGTGGCTATCCGTAGGGGGAACATCGCTATAGATTTATATGTATATGGAGTTATTATTGGTGTGTATGTAGATGTTTTATTAATTGTATTTAGTCATTTATGTTCATGTCATTCCCGCTAACCGGAAGTGCGCGGTCCGGCTCATGAATGCGGAAGTGCCAGAAACGGAAATCCGTGGCATATAGTCTATTGTTGATTTTTTACAGGCAGACTGTTTTTTTTTCTTGTCAGCGTTGAGTCCTGCTGGAACTTTCAAGATCCAAATTGGCCAGATTAGTGGGCATTACACTGGTCCGTGCTGATGAGACTCCTCCCAGGTCGTCTCCAACATCCTGGCGAGTCCCAGAATTCTCAGGCGGCCTGTGATTCATACACATCACTTCCATTTTATGATTTAGCTCATAAATCAGCTGATTTTGAGTATGCAAAGCCCAAACCAAACCTACACACAGACTCTGCAGTTCTGCCATGGCTGAAATTGCTGCCACCGTCTTCCTTAATTAAGTCGAAAACATAGGTATCCGCCGATGCCAAAAAGCAGAAACCCTGCTATCATGAATCCAATTTTATAAACGTCTTCGGCGTCCTCCTGAGACAAAACGGAAAGACACATCAGCTCCCAAACTCCCCACGGATCCATGACATATTGTGTGTCTCAGCGGGGCATGAGGGCTCTCCAGGACCCTGTTGCTTTGTTGAAAAGATTTTGTCGACTGCGTTGAAAGTCCAGCTGACCAGATCCATGACAGTAATTTTCGTTTCGGAAGATGTGTAATAGGAGCTCCCATACATGGACAGAGAGCAAAAAAAGCAGGAGGAGAACAGGAGCAGGAGAGGGAAAGAAAAGGCATCTACATGTACCTTGCATGAGAGTGTGTGCAGAAAAAAACTTTAAAAATTTGCCTGGTGAAATAAAGATTAATCAATAAAATCTTAGTTTAAAGCACTAAGGTGGTGGGTGATTTCTATAAGACTTTCAGTTCCTTAACGTTTAATATTGTTGTTATAGTTATACAGTATAGTTGTTGCTTTGTTATTTTTATAAAATAACTGAAACTTGGATGAAAATGGGTCATGAACAGATCATCCAAACGTTCTGGGACCACAAAAGAGTGGGGAAACTGCCAACCTTAACAAACTGGATAAATATTTAAAGAAAACTGCAGGACAAAAAAAAAACTTGCAATCTATCCCTCCATCCATTATCTTACCTTCTTCTTTTTTTGGGTCGTGGGGGCCCATGTCCAGCCATCAATATGCAAGAGGCGGGGGACACCATGGACAAGTCTCCAGTCCATCACATACAATTCAGTCTCTCACTCACACCTAGAGACAATTTAGAGTTACCAATCAGTCTAACATGCATGTTTTTAGTCTGTGGGAGGAAACTGGAGTACCCGGAGAAAACCCACGCATGCACAGAGAGAACATGCAAACTCCACCCAGAAAGGCCCCTGGACCAGGATTTGAACCAGGGTAACCTGAGAGGCAGCAGACCTACCAACTGCGCCACCATGCTACAAAATTCATAAATACAAAAATATTATTGTGCAAAATGTTTTTTTTAACCTATACTATAAATCAAAAGGCTCTTAGTTTTTCCACCCACTGCTTCTGATTTTTGGATACACACACACACACACACACACACACACACACACACACACACACACTTTTCTCAGGGCTGCGGGGCGCTGTGGCCCTCTGCAGCTGTCAAACATGTCTACCTCAGACGGGTCACCTGTCAGTCCCACAACCAGCACAGAGGAGGACAACCAGACCTCACACGCGGTCCTGAAGGACATTCACCAACACGCATGTTTTTAGACTGTGAGAAGAAACCAGAGCACCACATGTGCACGAGTAGAACGGCCAAACGCCAAGCAGAAAAGACTTCCTGACCATGAAATGTTTTTTCTTCTTTTAATAAATGATGGCACAGCGTGAATGTTCAATGTTGTTAACACAGACAACTTACTGTATATACCCTGATAGGAAAAACTATAGATTTAAATGAAGTCTTGTGTTTTTTAACCACAGTCTGTTTTCAGAAAATGCATTTTGATTGTTTTATTTAATAAATTTTAGGAAATAAAATAATTTTTAGTAAAAGTGATGGTCGTGTACTTATGTAGGAGGTTTTCAGTTTTATTCAGGTATGTGTGTGTGTGTGTGTGTGTGTGTGTGTGGTGTGTGTGTGTGTGTGAGCGAGCGCTGCAATCAAAACATATTTAACTCATTCTACCTTTTTATTTTATTGAAGCCATAATATTCCTCGTCATTGAATTATCCATGTGCACATTATATTTTCAAGCTCAGATGATGGAGTTCAGCTGAAGCTCTGTAACTATCAGTGAAAGTGTCTGTCTCTCTGTCCAGTGTCTCTGTTTTACATGTACAACTGTGTGAGGGTTCATTTTAACATTTATTTTAAACTACATTTATGTATTTCACCACTTGTCAAGGTCTGTAGCAAAGATTAAGTGTGTTTTACCTTTATTCTCTAAATGAACCCTGCTTGTTTTTACATTCAGACAGGGTTTATTTAGGATTGTATTTATACATGTTGTATTCTTATTATCCTGCTCCTTCTTGGTAGATAAATTCTGCTTTAGTAAAGTTTGATTTACTGAAATGTTTCCAGCGTCACGGAGCTTGATCCCAGGATAAAAAGTCAAGTGAGTAACCTTTAAAAAAGTTTCATTTGTTAGATTGTTGATGTGGTTTCTCTTTATGCAGCTTATGTTTTAAGTGGGGAGACTAATCGTTTCAGTCAAATTAAATTCTGCCCATTAATTATGATGGGAACTTATTAAATGCTGCAGAGTGCAGTGATGGAGGATAAACTCTCTGCAGTGCAGTTTGTATGAATAATGCAGCTTTGATATCTCAGTAAGGATGTTTCTTTTAGTTTCTCTGTCGAGTCTTTTGTGGTTCTCTGCATTTTTTCCCCAAAGGTCATAAGGTCATGTTGTCAAATGTAAAAAACACTGTATTTGGATTGGCTAAAATAGTGTTTTAATTATATGCAGAGTGGTTCTTCTCAATCAGAACATCCACAACGAATGACCAACCTTCTTCAGTTTTCTTGTGAATCTTTGTTCAAACGTTCCTCTTTCGCCGTTCTTTAGTGAACTTGTTGTTTCTGAATCAGTGTGACAGGAGGAGGAGACTCCACGTCGTCTGAACAGCTGAGGGCTCATCTATCTCACTACGGTCATTTTTCAAGGTGATTTGTAACCTTGTGTTTTGCAGACATGGATGGTCTTAGTGTGGCTCCAAGGTTGTTTATGACAGGACTGTCAGCTTGTTTTCTGACTCATCGTGGCCTTCTGCCCTCTGTGGCTCCGCTGTGTGCACGCAGGGTGACACATGCAGACGTCTGAGAGTATTTTTGGAAATACCAGCTGTTCTAACACGCTGGTTTCTGCACCCTAAATGCCTCCATAAGGCTTTTTTATCCACCTGACAACACCAGCAGCTGATGGATCAAAGGATTTGTTCAATTATTCTTATTGTTAAAAAGTTCTTGAACTTTTTTTAGTACGATAACTTTGTCTTTTTTAAGGTTTCATGCCTTTTACATCCAAGAATGATTTGCATATGAGGTCATTGGATAATATCCTTAAAAACACAATCAAGTGGTGCAAGGAAAGAACAACGTTATTAACCAAAACGTATTACAGTTTGAAAAACTTTGAAAGTTTTCCACCCATAATGCTTAATGAGTACTTTGAAAAGAAATGTTTAATTTCTAATTTGTCATTTTAAATTCAAATATTTGACTGCAGATACCAATTTGCCACCAATATTTGAGCTTTAACTTGATGCATGCTCAATAATCCAGGTAGAAAAATCTAAAAAAGTTAATTCTGGTCCTCTGGAGAAAAAAAAAACAAAACAAAACAAAAAAACCACAAACAAATGTCCTCTGAAAGACTTCTTCAGTCTGAGGAGCTGTGTTCAGCTCAGTCTTATAAATAGCACCTTCTCATGGTGGATCAACCAGTTTGCTGCTGAGTTTGAGCTTTAAATGACAAATTAGAAATAAAATTCCAACAAATTTCTAATAAAATTCATCCTCATTTGTAAAAAAAATAAATAAATATATATATATATATATACTAAAAAAGAAATCAATATTTCACACATATTTCTACAAATTATGACTTAATTATGTATACAGTTTTGTTTACATTGATATGTTAAAGATGGCATGGTGGATCAGTTAGTGGAGCTGTTACCTCTCAGAAAGAAGGTTGCCAGTTAAAATCCCGGCCGGGGGGCCTTTCTGGGTGGAGTTTGCATGTTCTCTATGTGCATGTGTGAGTTTTCTCCAGGTACTCCAGTTTCCTCCCACAGACCAAAAACATGCATGTTAGACTGATTGTAACTCTAAATTGTCTCTAGGTGTGAGTGAGAGAGTGAATGGTTGTTTGTCTCTATGTGTCCCTGTGATGGACTGGAGACATGTCCAGGGTGTCCCCCACCCCTCGCACAGTGATTGCTGGACATGGGCACCGGCGACCCCATGATCCAAAATGGAAGAAGCGGGTAAAAGTTAATGGATTGATGTTAATCAACATATTATGTTTTAATATTTGTCTGTGGTTCTTGGATAAATTTGGTAGTTGTTTATCTCAGTGTTCAACAGAGGGCGCCCTGACTCTGCCTGCTCTAATTCATCCCTCACAATTCAGGAATAAATGAATGTTTGTGAACTTAATATAATACCTGCAGTCACAAATGAAAGATTACACTTTTTAAAAACCAACTTCCTGTTCAGACGTTTGTGTTCAATCACCTCTGAAACACAGAAGCTGTTCTGAAAAGAACATAAATCCACAACTTGTTTCCATGAGCTGAGTCCTTTAGCTTGTAGGAATGTTTTCACCAGCTCAGGGATTTAAAGTGGTGGGGGGGCTTTTGGTCCAGTTTTGCTGTGGGGGGTGATCTATTGATCCCCTGGCATGCGGACAAAGTCTTCCTCAGTCCCAGGAAACTATCGGTCATGGAGCTGCCAGTGGAGAGATAGCGTATGTCACCAAAGACCCATTATGGCTGAAATAGATCTTTCTGTGCAACAAAGATCAATACGCAGCATGTCCTCGTGGCTCCCCCCTCCTTCTCTGTCAGATCATAACCATGTGAGGAAGCTCCACTGTCACCACTAATTCATCTCACAGTCAATGTTGTAAAGAAATGACTTCATTATGAAGTTATTGGTTCTTCCTGAGAAGTTTCAAGATGACGTCATCTGCTATTAAATAAACGAGACGACAACAAAACTGACCAGTTTTCATTAAGATCTGTGACATAATGAAGACAGATCTGATCTGAGCATGTTGCAGCAACGTTTCTGTTCTCCCTCCCTGTCCACCCAGTGGAGGAGGCCATGAAAGGCCACAGTGTGAGTCTGTTTGGTCCCAGTGGCCCGAGGGACACGTGTCCACAGAGGACGGGCTTGCTCACTTCCTCCCAGTCATTCTTGTGTTATTTCCAGTCGTCTGCTGGAGCGCTCTGTTCAAAACACTCTTAGAGGATGTGAAACTGATTTATATTTCACCTAAAGTGAAAATGTGAAGAGTGCTGCATTACAAATATGATAAGCAGCACTCCTTCATCTCATTACGACACAGCGGGGTAGTAAAAGACCTCCCTCCCTTCAGAGGGTCTCAGCAGGTAACTTGAGCCGTCCATAAATAACAAATGGCTTTAAACGAAACGCCCTGGCACCAGTTATACCTGCTCATGCTCCGTGAGCTGTGAAAGTGCATTAAAGCTGGAAAACGGACAGAGTTAAAGCTCAGCCGTTTTCCTGCTTCAAAGCTCAATCGACCTTTGAGTCTTTCACTCCCTGAAACATTTGTGTGGCGCCCACTTCCTAAACTCAGCCTCTTCAAACATCTGATATGTGTGTGCTCCTTGTTGAGTCGAGCAGCAGAAAAATATTTACAACGTATAGAGTACGGTGGCCATAAATAGCTGGTTCATTCCAATACAGTGTAAATATTGTGGAATGATTAACCTCCTTTAAGAAGCTGTTTGTCTGCTTGCTTTCTTATTTTGAAATTATGTTTAAAATAAAAACAGCCTCTTCTTGACCTTTGACCTCAAATATTATCAGTCATAACAGGAGCAAACTAGTGAAGTTACATTTTCTGTGAGAATGCAGTGTGATGTCGAGAGCTGAACGACTGCTGACATTTGTTAAAGAACTCGGTTGTTTTTGCTTAATTGAATAGGAAACTAGCTAAAATGAGGAAAACACTATAATGAAAAAAGCAAATACTAAGTAAAAGCTAAAATTAACAACATGCTAGCTGAAAGCTAAAATAGCAATTGACTAGCTAAAAAAACAATATCAGCCAAAAGCTAATAGTACTAAAAGGCTATAGTTAGAAGTTAAACATAGTAAAGCTAAAAGCAGAAAAAGGCAGCTTTATGTAGAAAATGTTAGGTAAGAGCTAAAAACGTGAAAAAGGTCAGCTTAAAGCTAACTTTATTGAATAGTAAATAAACCAACCAAACAAACAAACAATCAATCAATCAAACAACAACTAAAAATAGCAAAAGAACAAACATGAAGTATCCGAAGCTGATTTCCACAAAAACAATATTTTTGAAGGAATTAGAGAGATATTGTGTTTCTATTGTTTATTATATTTGTAAATGAAGTTAAATGTGTAAAAGTTTCAACAGTCAAAATCACATCAGCTGATGAATGAGCAGAATTTTGATGTATGGATAGCTAAATTAATCATCTCTGTCTTACGTACATTAAAAACTTAATGTGTCATGGGCTGTAAATACCCCCCCCCCCCCCACACACACACACACTTTCTTAGTTTTCTTTGCTTATTGTTTTACGATTTTAGTTTGCTTATACATTATAGTGCACTTGCACAAACTACTCAAGATTTATGAAGTTAAATGGTGGAAAATTAGTTTTAAACAATTTTAACAAATGTAAAAATGAAACACGCTACAAGCATATGTATTTACCTCATTTGTGTTAAAGCCCCATTACCTTTAAAAGTCATATACAGTACTGTAGTTAGTTAAAAAGATCAACATGTGGACAATCTGTCAGATAGTCGTAGTATTCTGAATTCAACACCTGCAAGTAACAACTGGTTACCACCAAGAAGATCAAACTCTCCACACAAATTCGAGACCATGTTGTGAAGAAGTTCAGATCTGGGCTGGGTTACAAAAGAGTCCCAGAACCCTCGATATCCCACTGAGCTCTATTAAATCCATTAGAAAACAGAAAGATGATGCCACCGCAGCAAATCTACCAGGAGAGGGTTGTCCACTAAAACCTACAAACGGAACATGGAGGGTGATGATCATGAAATGTTCAGGAGGGCAAACAAAACAAACCTGAAGGCGCTGGACATATTCTTTTTTGCAGAGAGGAGAACATCTATCCTCTTAAAGCAGAGCTGGGCTTCATGGAAGACGGGCAGGAAAAGCCATCGCATTTCTTCTCCAAACACACTGGAGAAGGTGGTCTGGTGAGATTAAAGCTGAACTTTTACACCATGTTTGGTTCAAACCTAACACCTCTTATCATCCTGAACACACCGTTTCTGCAGCGAAGCATGGTGGTGGCAGTATCATGCTGTGAGGATGCTTTCGTCAGCTGGGACTGGGAAACATGGAGTTGTAGGAAAAGTGGAGAAAACAACAGAGGAATATTTAATGAAAATGAATCATCCAGAGGTTTGAGACAAAGATGGAGGTCCACCTTTCAGCAGGACGGCTGTTGAAGCAGCAGTCCTATGGGCCTTTGAAACCCCAGACATCAATCTAACTAAGAAATTCAGGTTTGATTTAACGATTGCTGGACATGAGCAGCACCCATTAAACCTGATGGAGCAGCCTGTCATGAAGAATGGGGAACATTTCCAGCGATTGGATGTGCCAAGAGCATGCTGAGCCAAAGGCAGCTCCACACTCTGATGACCTTTAGTGAGTGAACACTTGTGCAAAGTTTTTTCAGTTTTGTTTTGTTTATAAGTTTTTGAAATAGCATTTTCCTCCTTTTGAACTGATTTATTTTTTCATGTAGGTTTATTCTTCATATTTAAAATCAATCTTGTTTGTAAGTGTTATGTGACTGTATAGGGTTGGCCCACTGCTGTACCGTTTTGTTTTGTTTGGCCGGTTCACCAGGTCCACCTTCAAGTTAATACTTTGGGCTTTGTGTTTCGTGGGTGGACATGGGAATTGGGGTTTCATAATAAAATTTATTTTTGTCAGGAAGCAGCAGCATTTTTAATAAATTGAGTGTTTGAACCTCCATATTTGTGTCCCGTGTCCTCCTTAATGTGTTATGTTCTTGGTGGACGTAATAGTAAGGCAACAACATATAAAGAGCTACAAGATGGGAAAATGCATTTGCAACCCACTGAACATGACCCCCCCCCCCCACACACACACACACACACACCCCACACACACAGTTTTTTTCTTTAGAAAGAATCTAAAGTTGCAAATTACAATCCCCAGCCACGTCAAAAGCCTTCACATTTTACATCCTTTCAGATTTCCTGCTTCATACAAGCAGGAGTGAGGATGAATGGGTAGTTTTTCTCTCACTCTGCCCACTCCTCCTCTTCTGCATCTGTCCTGCTGCTCCTCATCATCAGCCCAGACTGGAAATAAATTATTGAGTTTATGGGGCTGTATTTTCTCCACAGTAGACTGCACGAGGGAGGCGATGACCTACATCTAATAGTTGAACCTGCACTTATAGCAATACACACGAGTGATAGTTTATGAGTTTAAAATTATTACCACTATAGATGTTTAACTTCAAACACTTGGATGATAAATGTTCTGAAACTTCGGACAATAAAACACTCAGGTAGACGCTCTCTTACAGATGAGTTTACCGTGAACTCCTTCTGTTTTTACTGTAAATGTGATGACTTGACCATCAGACGGGGAACTCCGTTTCTTTTACCCTTCAGAGTTTTCCTGCCCGTCCATTTCTTTGAAGAATGAAAGTAGAGACAAGAATGCATACAGTGCTGGGCCCTGTTCCTGAGGTGATGTGATTAAAGGCTTGTGTCTGGGCTGCAGCCATTCAAATACCTCAGGAACATCACAGCTGCTTCAGATAATTGAATTGTCAGGAAAGCAGACTGAAGGAAAGTGCCATGGCTGACATGCTGGTTCAACAAAGTGGCTTTAAATAAAGTCAGACTGTGGTGAAACACTGTGATTCTAACTGAGCTGATAGTTTGGTTTGATCATGTTTGAGCAGACATAAATGTATAATATTTAACTACTTTTGGCACTCACAAATATTTAATATTGGATCATTTTCCTTAATAAATAAAGGACCAAGTATAATATTTTTGTCTCATTTGTTTAATTTGCAATTTCAATCCTGTGTATGTCCTGTACATATTGCAGTTCTGACAATAAAGTTGACTTTGACTTTAACTGGGTTTTCTTTATCTAGTTTTAGGAGTTGTGAAAATATGATCGTTTTAGGTCATTTATTCAATTCAATTCAGTTTTTTTATTCAGCACCAAGTCACAACAGAAGTAATCTCAGAACACTGAACAGAAACATATCCATCCATCCATCCATCCATCCATCCATCCATCCATCCATCTATCCATTTTCTTCCGCTTATCCTGGGTCGGGTCGCGGGGGTAGCAGCCTAAGTAAGGAGGCCCAGACTTCCCTCTCCCCAGCCACTTGGGGCAGCTCCTCCAGGGGAATCCCAAGGCGTTCCCAGGCCAGCCGAGAAACATAGTCCCTCCAGCGTGTCCTGGGTCTTCCTCTGGGTCTCCTCCCGGTGGGACATGCCCGGAACACCTCACCAGGGAGGCGTCCAGGAGGCATCCTAACCAGATGCCCGAGCCACCTCAACTGGCTCCTCTCGATGTGGAGAAGCAGCGGCTCTACTCCGAGTCCCTCCCGGATGACCGAGCTTCTCACCCTATCTCTAAGGGAGAGTCCAGACACCCTGCGGAGAAAACTCATTTCAGCCGCTTGTATCCGAGATCTCGTTCTTTCGGTCACAACCCAAAGCTCATGACCATAGATGAGGGTGGGAACATAGATCGATCGGTAAATTGAGAGCTTTGCCTTTTGACTCAGCTCTCTCTTCACCACGACAGACGGCTGAGACGAGCTGGTCTGAGAAGCTCAGTCCTCACCTCCTTCTACAGGTGTGCAGTGGAGAGCATCCTGTGCTCCAGCATCAACGTGTGGCATGGAAGCTGCACAGCTGCAGAAAGAAAAGCTCTGCAGAGAGTGGTGAAGGCTGCACAGAAGTCTGTTGGAGTCAGCCTCTCCACCATCACAGACATCTACACCTCCAGATGCAGGAAGAGGACCACCTGGATCATGAAGGACCCCACTCACCCAGCACACACACTTTTTGCCCCACTCCCCTCAGGAAGGAGGTTGAGGAGCATTAAGTTTAGAACCACTAGACTGAGGAACAGCTTCTACCCTGAGGCTGTTAGACTCATGACTCTCTAACCAGGATAATCACTGTGAAATATCACATCATGTTGCTTCTGATCTGTTTCATGTTGCTGCTGATCTGTTTTCATGTTGCTGTGTTCATTCGTGCCCATCTGCTCATACAGACTCATGTTCGTGCTGCTGTTTGGAATAATGTTTTTCTATGATGTTAGTGCTTAGTGTATTTTTAGTTCATGTTTTTCTTAGTTCATATCTTAGATGTTATTACTGTTTTTCTTTTACATTTTATTGTTGGATGTAACTGGGACCCTACATAATCTCGTTTCATCACATGTACCACAGTGGTCCAAATGCCAATAAAGATTCTCTGACTCTGACTCTCTCTGATTCTCTCTGACTCTGACAGACACCCGCTCCACTGCCGACGCTGCACCTATCGATCTCACGCTCCAGTTTTCCCTCATTCGGGAACAACATTCATATATATACAATAATTTAATATTATTTATCAGTGGCGCAACTGGTAGCACTGCTGCCTCTCAGCAAGCAGGTCCCAAGTTCAAATCTCAGTCCGGGGGCCCCTCTGGGTGGAGTTTGCATGTTCTCTCTGTGCATGCATGGGTTTTCTTCAGTTTCCTCCCAAAGACCAAAAACATGCATGTTTGAGTAAGAAATTCTTTATTGTTATTGGTGGTACATGTGGGGGAACATGATGGGGACAATAGCCATTTCCCAAGGCAAAGCAATGGCGGAAATAGTTGTCGCCCAACGCCATCTTTGGTTAACATTGTCGGACCTCCAGGAAAACCAGAGGTCCACTCTCCTCCAGCACCCAATCGAGTCGACGAGACTCTTCAGGGGAGCCCTGGAACGCGTCCAGGCCAGGCTGGAACAAAGACGCAAACAGGCGGAAGCCCTCCGCGAGGGGTTGCAGAGGAAAAGCTTTGCACCCCCAAAGGAAGACATGCGTGGCCTCCCACGGAAGAGACCCGCTGGTGACAGTGAAATTTTCCAGTACCGGCCGAGGGCCTCTTCAGTGACCCCGTGTGGAAAGCAGATTCGGGCCTGATGAAGCAGGATGAACTGATAATTTTACAGGTTTGCCCGCCCACGCGGTACGGGAACCTAACATTTTGAGCCCAGTCTCTACTTGTAAAATACTACGAGGAGCTGGTGACATGTGCGCGTGCACCAAACATGACTCGCCTACTGTATGTGTAAACAAAACAAACACTGTTTCAGGCATGTACAAAAATAAAAGTACCAAAGCACAGACTGCCCTGGTTCTTGACTCGAGTCCCATTTTTATAAAACACAAACCATGTGGTCAAACTATGAACCACAGAAGATACACGAGCTCTGCCAGAGACGGTCAGATCTCGCGATATCTTCTGTTGGGCCAACCAGCCTGCTCGAAAGAGCGGGAGATGGGTTAAAGGTAGGGATGGGAATTGATAAGAAATTATCAATATCGATGCCTTTATCGATGTCATTTATCGATTCGATTCCTTATCAATTCTGTTATCAATTCTCATTTGGGTAATAAAATATAGTAAACCATTTGTGTTCATAAAGAATTTATTTATGGATATTTTCCCATATTTTTAGACTCATTTTTCGCTCTGATTCTTCGTTTTTCATTTTTGGCGAAAATGGTGCAGTACCAGTTTCGGCCGCTTTAGAGGCGCTGTAGGCAGCAGCCAGCAGAGGACACAGAGAGTGAAGAGGAAGAGTGGCCACTTCCAGAAGTTTCTACTTGCTGTGTTCGAAAAAAGCCTCCTTTGTTCGGACTGATGACTGTCGCTGCCCGCTCCCTGCTGTGGATGTAGCTGTTTTTGTTTGCAAGATACCACTCATAAACCACACCGCGGATTTTTAAATCCAGCTGATTTCACATTTGGTTCAGCTCAGGAGCCCGTCTGCTATAGTGAGGTAAGAAATATATTTTTAAGCGTTTATTTAGCTAAATTTAAAGAAACAAAGCGTCCGGTTTGACCCGCCTGGCGCCTGCATAAAAATCAGCGAACTTTTTTTTTTTAAATCCAGCTTATTTGAACATTTCGTTAAACTCAAGAGTACGTCTACTATTAAGTCAGCTAAGAAATATATTTTTTAAGCGTTTATTTAGCTAAATTTAAAGAAAGAAAGCGTCCGGTTTGACCCGCCTGGCGCCTGCCTAAAATTCCGCGAACTTTTTTTTTTTTAAATCCAGCTGATTTGAACATTTCGTTAAGCTCAGAAGGACGTCTGTTATGAAGTCAGCTAAGAAATATTTATTTTTTTCGGGCGCGGCGCATGTCTGTAAGTAAGTAAGTAAGTAATGTTTATTTCTAGAGCGCTTATCACAGACATAAAATCACAAAGCGCTGTACAACAAAATCAATGGCAAAAGTATACACAGAATAAAACAGGCATAAAATCTACAAATATCAATCAATGCAAGATACAATAAAATCATGACATAAAAGCCTGAGCAAATAAAAGTGTTTTCAGTTGTTTTTTAAAAACCTCAACAGAGTCAGCAAAACGAAGCTGCAGGGGCAGACTATTCCAAAGCCTGGGGGCCACTGACTGAAAGGCCCTGTCCCCTTTAGTTTTCATCCGCGTACGTGGAACATCCAAGAAGTTCTGGGTCTGTGATCGTAGGTCACGGGCAGCAGAGTATTTAGTCAAAAGCTGACAAAGGTATACAGGAGCCTGGCCATTTAAAGCTCTGTACGTGAGCACAAGGACTTTAAAACGGATTCTAAACTCAACTGGGAGCCAGTGAAGTGAATGCAGAACTGGAGTGATGTGGCAGTATTTACTGGATCTAGTGAGAAGTCTGGCAGCTGCGTTCTGTATCACTTGTAGGCGTGATACAGAAGACTTGTCCAGGCAGGTAAAAAGGGCATTGCAGTAGTCTAGACGTGATGACACAAAAGCGTGGATAATGTTTTCCAGTTCAATTCTGGACACCATAGGTCGTATTTTAGAAATATTTCTTAAATGAAAGAAACAAGAACGGGAAATAGTCTTAATGTGAGTCTCAAAACTTAGTGAAGATTCAAATGTGACTCCAAGATTTCTTACTTTTGCTTTGGCTGCTGGGCAGAAAGAGTTAATTTTCTGATTGATTTCAGAGTGAAGGTGACTGGGAGCAGAAATCAAAGTCTCTGTCTTACTGGTGTTTAAAACCAAAAAGTTACTGGCAAGCCAGTCACTTATACGGGACAAGCATTGGACAAGGATGGCTAACATGTCCAGCTGGTGTGGTTTAAATGAAATATACAACTGAATATCATCAGCATAAATGTGGTAGGAGATATCAGAAAAGGATTGAATAATGCTGGCGAGTGGGATAATATAGAAGGAAAACAAAAGCGGACCCAGAACCGAACCTTGAGGCACCCCACAATTTAAGGGGGCATAGTCAGAGGAGAACCTGTCTGTCTTGATGCAGAAAGTTCTGTGCGAGAGGTATGATGTGAGCCAGTCCAAAGCTGAGCCAGAAATACCAGCCAGAACCTGCAGCCTGTTTAATAAGACTGCATGGTCAACAGTATCAAAGGCAGCACTAAGATCCAACAGGACCAACACAGAGCATTTTCCATCATCGGCAGCCATCAACAGATCGTTGTGAACTTTTAAAAGAGCAGTTTCAGTGGAATGGTGTTTTAGAAAACCAGACTGAAGTGGATCAGAAATCTGTAACTGACAGAACCAGGATTTGAGTTGGGTTTCTACAACTTTTTCAAGTACTTTACTGAAAAAAGGTAGTTTAGAGATGGGACGGAAATTTGAAAGGGAGCTAGAATCCAGATTAGGCTTCTTTAATAGAGGGGTCACTTCTGCTGTTTTAAAATAGGATGGGACCAATCCTTTGCTCAGTGAGTTGTTAATTATCATCAACACTGTTGGACCAATACAGTTTAAAGTCTGGACAAGCAAAGATGGGGGTAATATTTCTAATGCACAATTTGAGACTTTCATTTTACCAATTATTGAGGTCAAGTCATTTAAAGTAATCGGATTAAAAGATGAAAAAGACTGAGAGCACTGAGG
>JBBPBX010081044.1:4864-16035 GCA_038048925.1 Garcialebias charrua | reverse complement strand
TTTTTTGGTAGGATTGGTTTGTTTTCAGGACAAGTGAAAAGACCATCTGTTTGTTTGGCTCCTTTTGAGAGCCACATTTTTTTGTTCATTTAGAGGTACTTGTTGCTGCATTTCTTCCTGTTTACTGCTTGCAAATCTTGCACCACCCTCCAGCCGGAAGAGGGTGGGGCCTTTTTTACTGGAAAAATAGGCGTGTTACAAGGTGAGTCATAGCATTCCACAAGCACTCCTGCTTTTAGTAAATCTTTTTTACAAAACCAACATCTGATGGTCCTGTTGACCACAGCTGTGGTGGAATGTTTTTTAACAGGTTTTCTTCTTCTTGAGAAAGAAAGATTTGTCAGCTCTGTTGATCTAAATGTACTCCTGGTTGTACTGTAGCTGTCCAGAACAAAGCCTTTTTGCTTAGTTCTGTGTCCTGGCTATACCATGTGTTCACAGAAGTAGCGACCCAATCTTTTGTGTACTCTCCCAAAGTGACCATTTTTCCTAGATCTTTCCATTGTTTATTTTTACCCTTACAAAGAGAAATATGGGGTGATCCATAATTTCTGTACATGGCGTTTAGGGTGTCTGGCAAGATAACTGCATCTGCAGAGTTGTTCTCATTGTCAGAGTACACATAGTGCTGGACGACAATTTAATAACGATAAATATTGCGATATACTTTTATTCAATAACGATGATATGAAGTTTAAGCATATTTTCGATATTTCGATAGGATTTTACAACTTTTCACTGACGTTTTTCTGTTTCTGTTCGGGTTGAAGTGGCTGCTTCAACAATGCGCCCGGACAGAAAAGGCTGTGACACAAAACGTGCGTGGTGACGTCGTTGTTACGCAGCGCTCAGTCCAGCAGCAGGCGTTAGCGGTAGCAGGCTAAAAGTTAAGCTTGTCTCCAAAGTGCGTTAAGTTTTTGCTTCAAAACGAGTCAAATGAGTGCTCATGACCGTCAGAATGTGACTGAACAAAGTTTCACAAGCGAAGAGAAAGCAGACGACATCACTGATGAGAGGAAAGACTAACGTAGTTCGGTTTACTGCAGGCTTCTTCTGCAGCGAGTCCTACTCGGTTTCTTTATTTTTCAAAACGTGACGGAGAGTCGTTCTAACTAGCTGTGGAATTATCTAACTTGTTTAATCTGAAAAGTTTCCACTCGATAGAATATGATGAAACTACGACGCAAACAAACAGCCCCAGCGCGACATGTTTCTTTCCATTGAAAACAAAACAG
Source organism: Garcialebias charrua (assembly GCA_038048925.1). Taxonomy (NCBI): domain Eukaryota; kingdom Metazoa; phylum Chordata; class Actinopteri; order Cyprinodontiformes; family Rivulidae; genus Garcialebias; species Garcialebias charrua. The sequence continues at coordinate 14,800 of JBBPBX010081044.1, read as the reverse complement.
ATTCGATCATCAGAATAAAAAGAAAGAAAAACACTGAATGAAAGGGTGCAGAAAGACGAAAATAGTGTTATAATATCTGCCCCTTGTTCAAAAAACACAAAATAACTACAAACAACAACCTTCACTTCACCTGCACCACACCTTCCCAACAACTTTGATTTAATCATCTTTTAAAACATATAAATAGTTTTATAAATGTTTATGATGATATCAAGTCAACACAATCCTGTTTCCTGATTTACAACTCAGCTCCTTCACACTAGTTCTAAATGAAGATTTTTACAAACATTTACATTCCCTTCAGGGTTTAATAACTTTTTAAAGAATATGTAATTGAATATTTGGGGGTAATATTCTCTTTCTTGTCCTATACATGACCTGTAAAATACTACGCTCAACCAAATCATAACACCTCAACAACTTTCACTTCAATTGATGAAACAATATACCTGTTGGGTGACCACAGCACTTCCCAATAACAACTCCTACAGCTCCTTTTAGCAAAATAAAAATAGGATTTGTAAAAGCTTCGCACGCCTTTCCCTAAACCCCAACACAACAGACCAAATACGGAACAACCATTACATCACACAACATATTCAAAAATCTGTCACTCAAAAACTATTCCACTTTATACAATAATATAATCGATTTCGCCATTTTTCTCCCATCTGTGGTTGTGGTCGGATCCAGTCTTGAAGAGCACGCTCACCATTCCACACAACTAAATTCCAAAATTCTTTTCAGTCAACACACTCCTCAGCCAAGCCCCTCTGAAATATCAATCTCATGTCACCTCTACAAATCAATCCTGCCTAGAGACATAAAACCAGTTTGTGATTTGTTTCTCAACTGAGAACTGAAAAACTCAAAATACCAGTTTTTTAACTCAAGACAGTGGCAACAAGCATTTAGTTAAAATCTATTCTTCCAAGCTGAAGTTGTACAAAGAGCTATCTGGATACCATTTGTTGGCTAGCTGGGTGTGTCTGTAGAGTTTGTCTGGTCAGTTAATTGTTTAACAAGATAGATTTTCAGGTGCGGTTGTGGCTGCATGTGACTGACCGGTCTGTTGTTTTATTTTACAAAAGGCCTCCTCAGAAACTTGTTTCCAAATGGTTAGCTAACACACTTTCATCTAAAAACACATAAAAATGCAGTATTGTATGTTTACAAATTTACTGCTCGTTCGCCAGCTCATAAGTAAGAGCGCTCGTAAGTCGGGGACTACCTGTACGAATCTCCAAGATTAGTAACAAACTTGAGTACAACAAATATGCTTTGCTCTTTAAAAATGTTTACAAAGAAAAGATTGCAGGAAAACATTTTATAAAAATGCATCAAATATGAAATGTTTCTTAAAAAGTTGTGTGTGTACCGGTAGTCAAATGAAGAGTTTAGAGCTTAGCCATCTGTGAAAAATAAAACTGAAGCATACGCTTTGCTACATTTGGATCAGGGGACGCCAAAATTAAAAGAATGTCAAGATTTTGTTTTCGAACAGAATCTTGAGAAAGCGCTCTAGCTTCATTTAAAGAACGGTTCAAAATTGATAAAAGCACAAGCTTAATTACACGTTCAAGTCAAATAAATAAATTCACAAATAAAACTGCCAAGCCAGAGCAGCCGACACCTGCTGATGATACCTTTGTCTCACTGTTAGTGGAGTAAAGCTACATTATTACAAATATACATTTACTCTCTCAGAAAAGCTTGATATTAAATTGACATCTATATTCTACACAATAGGTGTCTGTTACATAAAATACTCTTTAACCAAGCCAAAGAAATATATCCATATTTATCTGTCCATGTACATATTTACATATATATAGTTACTCTCTCAGTTTAGTTCTTTGTTCTTCATGTCTATAATTACCATCATTCACACTGATTTCACCATTGACCGCTTTCCTTAACAGGTAGTTATAATCAGTGGTGTCAAAAGTATTCACATTCATTACTCAAGTAGAAGTATAGATACTGGGATTTAAAAATACTTCTGTAGAAGTAGAAGTATCAACTCTAGCTTTTTACTCGAGTAAAATAAAAAGTACTGGTTTCAAAACTACTTAAAAGTATAAAAGTAAAAGTAGCGTAAGAAAAAGCAACAACAAAGACAAATGCTTACGCCGCACCACACATACTATTGTATAAAACCTCACCTCCCCCATTTTTTAGACTATTATATTGTTAATGTTGAAAAACTAGGGGTGCACTAAGCTACCTGTCTTAACTGCATATATGCCCATTGAAAATAGACACATTTAAATGCAAATTTAAATATATTAAAATAACCATATACATGTAGGGGTATTATTGAGCATAACCATATGTTTCATGGAGTCACAATGTGACTGTAATTACTCTTCCTGGCCGCCATAGAGGCGCTGTGACTCTTAAGGCCGCGTTGACTACCGCTAATTCCGTTAGCTTGAAAACGAAGACGGTGAAAAATCAACTTTTGGGATGAGTTTTAGCCTGGATGTGACAATCACTTAAACAAACGTTCTGTTAAGAAAATAATCGATGTGTTTAAAATGTTTAGAAAAGGTTCTGTGAACTTTTCGATATTAAATGCACCGGACTTTTTCCTTTTTTTTTTTTCTATCTGGCTGACGTCACTACGTCGATGTGTCGTTTGTGTTGCATTTAGGGACGTGCGTGCAGTCGGACGTTTGTGTTCTCCCGAAGTCTAAACGCTCTAAAACCCCTTTAAATATCTCAAAACACCGCGGTTAAACAGTTTCTGACGATATTTCATGCATAGAACGAACAAGTTGGACAATCTGTCAGTATTGTGCTAACAAAACTGAAATTTGACGACCAGCACCGCGTGTCACGTGATCGCTTTGAATCGATCACAGCACATAAACAGACGCCATGAACGTAGCGTAACCTTATCACAAATGTAGATTCTTTTTCAACTCATAAGACGCTTAAATGCACCCCAAAAATTCTGTAAACGTATCGTTTCACATCCGAACAGTTATATCGAGCTGCGCCCAGTAAAAATAGCTCAATAAATGTCGCCCACACGGACTTTTCCCGTATTTAGCAACACGTCAACACTATTATTTCTGCTTAAAATGTAACGAAACTTTCAGTTTACCTCAATACGGTAAAATGAAAGAAAAGTAACGAGGCTATTTTTAAAAGTAAGGAGTAGAAAGTACCAGTAATTGCGTGAAAATGTAAGAAGTAGAAGTATAAATTAGGCTGAAAAATAATTACTTCACTAAAGTATAGATAACTAAAATTTGCATTTAAGTAAAGTAACGAAGTATTTATACTTAGTTACTTGACACCTCTGGTTATGATAACCAGACATGTCATCTTCTTTCTTAGAAAAGTATACATTTCTTTTCTCGTCTTTTTCTCTCTCTCTCTCTCTCTTTTCTCTTCAGCTTTCTTCCTCGTTTCCTCGTGTTCTGTCTGTCTCTCCTCTCTTTGCTGCTCACTTCCTTTTTCCTTCCTCTTCCTCATACCTTCTTCTCTCTTTTTTTTCTTTTTCTGCAACTTGCATCCATAATTCTGTATGGGGGTAGCCTTCATTATTCATTTTGTTAGGTTTATCTTTGGTCTTTGTCTTTATTTTAGTTTGAAGTTCTCTTAGGTTTTTATTTTTATTTTTTATCTCTCATCTATATTATATTATATTATATAATTATATATTATACTATATTAAATCTCTTATCTCTCTTATCTCTTATCTCTTATAGTTAATCTACCATCAAAGTCGTGTTCTTTTATCCATAGGGGTAGGTGTTGTACGCTTGCAGGGTCTGTTTTATTTATTTATTTATTTATTTATTTATTTATTTATTTTTATTATTATCTTCCAGTCTTTACATGTTAAACTGTCTATGCATTTTTGAGCATTTTTGCTTTGTCCCTTACCCATTTTGAACTAGATTTGGATCCAGTAGGGGGTTTCACATAGGGTGACTAATACTGGATTTAAGTAACAGGACAGTGATAAAAGATCCTTATGGCAAGAATCACTTCAACTCAAATGAGCGGATTCTTCTTAGCCTCTGACACCAAAAGGTTTCACTGTTTGTTTCCTGTTATTTTGGTATGAAACAAAAGAACCAAGCGGTACTTTTATTTCCTTTTCACACTCACAAACACATGCATACATTTTTAGCGCTTCTTTTTATTCCTATTTATCTTAAAGTAGAGGGCTCCGCCGCCCTACACAGAGTTTAATTGACTGTTTTTTTAGTTGTTCATCTAAGTCAAAGGAGTCTGCCCTCCTGCGGAATTTAACTACTTCTTTTTACCTGATAGAGTCTAGAATTGTCAGGGTTTGTTTTATTCCTATTTATCTTAAAGTAGAGGGCTCCGCCGCCCTACACAGAATTTAATTGACTGTTTTTAGTTGTTTATCTAAGTCAAAGGAATCTGTCCTCCTGCGGAATTTAACTACTTCTTTTTACCTGATCAGGGTTTCTTTTTACTCAGCTTTCACACTTCACTCGTTTTAAAATAAAACGATACTCACTCCACTCTGTGTCACGTCTCTCCTGGACTCCGTCAACCGTCGGACCCCAGTCAGTGAGGAGGACTCCAGTCCCGGAAAGGGTATCAATACTGTGGCCACAGATTTTGCCTGTAACCTACTCACCCACTGGGATCATCAGGTATCTTGGAATCCGGCTCGAAGGACCAAGTTAATGTCAGGTTTAAACCCCAAACATTATTAAAACACCACACTGTAAAACAGAGAACAAGACAAGTGATTGAGTATCTTTCTTGCAAGGAGAGCCAGCCTGCTCTGCCTCTTTGTGTTTTTCCTTGCCTTTTATTGAGTTTAGGAATGCCCTAGTTACAGTGTCTCACCCGCTGAGGGAAGGGGGAAAACCGGTTGAGACTGATTCACACATAAGTACACGTCTACATCACGTCAGCATGTTGGAGACTTATTCACACATAGGTACACGTCAGCCTGTAGAACCACATTCTTCCAAGAGTGGAAAACAACTGAGCTATTCCAACAGCCAGCTTTGCCCAGGGTGTGTTACCGGTCGAACAGGTTTCCTGCACACAAACTCATCACAAAGCATTAGTAAAAACAACACATACTTTTGTTCACTTTAAGATAATAGGAATAAGTTTAAACACAAAGAATATTAAAGAATATAAATGTGATAATATGTATTTACAATTATTCCAACAAGTTATCTCACCCTGGTTAATTCCAGAAAGTGAAGTTGATATGAAAATACTAGAAATGAAGAGAGAATGGAATGTAAATGAAATAGGGGTGAACACCAGCAAATACATTAGAGAATCATATTATGATTACAGTATTTTCTGGTGTATAGGCCGCACCTGTGTATAGGTCGCATTGTCCAATTATCACCAATAGATTGGAAAAATCCCTAGATAGGTCGCACTGGTGTATAGGTCGCACCTACGTTTAGCTCTGCTGCAAATGTCTGCCACAGGAGCGCACAGCAAGGCTTTTAAGAAGATTAACACTTAAAAACAATTATTTGTTTGATAAAAATTATAGCAAATATATGTCTGAGCTGAACTTTTCCTTAATAAATGAACGTAATTGTGAAATGAGCTGGATTTAAAAATTTGTTTCACCGAAAGTGATAACAAGCCATATATAGGTCGCACCTGAGTATAGGTCGCAGGCCTTGAAAAACACATAAAAAGGTGCGACCTATACACCGGAAAATACGCAGTATTTTCTGGTGTATAGGTCGCACCTGTGTATAGGTCGCACCATCCAATTATTGCCAAAGAATTGGAAAAATCCCTAGATAGGTCGCACTGGTGTAGGTCGCACCTACGTTTAGCTCTGCTCTAAATGTCTGCCACAGGAACGCACAGCAAGGCTTTTAAGAAGATTAACACTTAAAAACAATTGTTTGTTTGATAAAAAATTATAGCAAATATATGTCTGAGCTGAACTTTTCCTTAATAAATGAACGTAATGAGCTGGATTTAAAAATCTGTTTGTTTTTGTTGATAAAAAGCCATATATAGGTCGCACCTGTGTATAAGTCGCAGGCCTTGAAAAAAACCATAAAAAGGTGCGACCTATACACCGGAAAATACGGTATATGGAAATCTACACAGATGGCTCAAAAAATACACAGGGGTGGGTGGGAATAGGAGTTTATATCCCAGAATTTGAAGTTTGTATTTCCAAAAGGATATCAGATCAACTCTCAATATACACAGCAGAAATGGTGGCAGTTATATTTAGCTTGCAATAGATTGAGGAGGTTAGACCTGATAGGGTGGTGGTATGCACTGATTCAAAGGCTCTTATAGAAAGTATGCAGTTGAAAGGAAACGACAGAAAATACCTTCTTTTAGAAATACAGCGCACATTATTCCGGTTACACAGAGGTGGAATTGATGTACAGTTTTGTTGGGTACCAGCACACGAGGGGGTGGAAGGGAATGAACGAGCAGATAAACTTGCTAAAAAAGCATTGAAAGGAGAAATAACAGTTAATATAATGTTAGGGAAAGGAGAGGGTAAGTCAATTATTAAAGGAAAAGAAAAAGAAAAATGGCAGAAAAGATGGAATGAAGACAAGAAAGGAAGAAGATTATTCAAAATTCAAAAATCAGTTACAATAAATAATTATAGAGAAAGATGTAGAAGAGAAGAGGTGATAGTAATGAGAATGAGGGTAGGCCATACACTTCTAAATGATACAATGTTCTTGATAGGAAAACGGAATGACAGTAGATGTGTGGAATGTGGGGAAACAGAAAGTGTAGAACAGGGGTGTCAGAGTCAAATACACCAAGGGCCAAAAAAATAAAAATTGCTACAAGCCAAGGGCCGGACTGGTTCAATGTTCATGTTGAAATGATTTCACATAGCCTATTGAACCAAGACCTAACAGACTGTCTATTATTTAAGGATTAAATTAATAAAACAATATTTTCTTATGGATCTGTCAGTAATTTCAAGTGAAAACATTTTTTAACAGGCAAACAGCAAAAAATTAAATTGTTTAAAATATATATATATATATATATATATATATATATATATTATATATATATATATATATATATATATATACAGGTAACCCCCGACCTACGACCCCATCGACCTGCGAACCACGGGACCTACGAACATATCATATTTAATAAAAATATGAAAATTTAAAAAAAAAAAAAAAATTTTTTTTTTTTTTTTTTGTGTTTAAATGTTCTTAATTTCATGTGTACATCACTTTGTTGCAGCTCTGGTTGTTTTAAAGGCTTTATAAATAATAATTATGATAAAAAAGATCATTTCTGATCATTTTTGAGCAATCTTGGGAAACAGGAAGTAGGTCTTCAGTTTACACGGTCACAAATTAATGTAGAACACCGGACGGCGTTTTAGGTTCAGTCACTGGGGTCTCCGGTCACAAATTCATGTAGAACACCGGACGCCATTTTAGGCTAGCTGCCGGGAGCCGGCCCGAAGACTGGTGACCAGGATGGCTTCATATGGATTAATTACGAGCTGGAAACGTCTCTGTGAACTTTGTGGATGTCTAAGGCAGCAGCGGATTTATCGCAGATCGTGCCAGGCCGCCGCGGGAACACCTCCGGCCGGCCTGGCTACACCTCCGGCCTGGCTCTGGCCTGGCTAGCTCCAGAAGCTAACACGGGAGCTAACACGGTAGCCGGCCGAAGACTGGTGACCAGGATGGCTTCATATGGATTAATTACGAGCTGGAAACGTCTCTGTGAACTTTGTGGATGTCTAAGGCAGCAGCAGAAGCTGCAGATTGATCGCGCCGCCGCTCCAACACCAGCTCATGGCTTGGCTAGCAGAAGCTAGCCAGCTAGCTAACACAGGTCTGGAGCGGCTGCGGTGGTTCACTGGCCGGCCGGCGGGGCTGCTAGGCCCGACAACAATCAACGCATGGCAACCTAAGATGTCGGCTTTGACCATCTCAAAGTAAGAAAATATATTTTTATTTATTCTGTAAATGTGAATAGCAATGTTTAACATTACAGTACACTACTGTACATGATTAAATGTGCGCACGCTCCGTTAGCATGATAAATAAAGGTTGAATGAATGAATATTTTTTTTTTTTATAAATAATTTTCACCCCCCACCTGCGAACCGATCGACCTGCGAACCGTTCTTAGGTCCCTAAATCGTTCGTAAATCGGGGGTTGGGTGTATATATATATATATATATATATATATATATATATATATATATATATATATATATATATATATATATATATATATATATATATATATATATATATATATATATATATACAGGAAACCCTCGAGGTACGACACCTGCGACCTACGGCAACTCAGACTTACGATTTTATCATATTTAATAAAAATATGATTAAAAAAAATATTATTTTTTTTTTTTTTGTGTGTTTAAAAGTTATTAATTTCATGTGTATAGCACTTTGTTGCAGCTGTGGTTGTTTTAAATGGCTTTATAAATAAAGTATAATTATTAATTTTACGTTTTGATAAGAAATTAATCGTATTTACGCAACTTCCGGTTTCCGCTCGCCACTTCCGGTTGCCATTTTACAACTGTACTGCGGTCAATGGAGCTCCGGAGGCTACTGTCAGCTGGCTCCGTGTGCCCGATCAGGGTTGCCTCATACGGATAAATGAGCTGGAAACACTCGGTCAACTCTGTGGACGTCTCAGGTCCGGAGGAGCAGCCGCGGATCGCCCCGCGATCGGCGGCCACAACGCCGCCCGACATGCTAACGACAGCAGCTAACAAAGCAGCTAACACAGGCGAAGACACCGAGCCGACATGCCGCGGAGGATCCATCTGCGGCCGGGAGCTCGCCGCAAATGTCCGCCTGGCAGTCGGGGCCACCGGCTCAAAGTAAGACATTATATTTTTTATTTTTTTGTGCAGTTCTGTGCGTGTTTATGGCCTTAGTATGTCTGCTTGTTCAGTCTCATGCCATTAAATATGTGTGCGGCGCTCCGTTAGCGGTATAACCGCGACCTATGTCAGAAACGCGGACCTACGATAGGCATGTGTTTTTGGTCCGCGAGGTACGACAAAATCGACCTAAGTCACACACGTAGGTCCCTATCCCTGACGTAGGTCGAGGGTTTGCTGTATACAGGTATTCCCCGATTTACGAGCGAGATCCGTCACAAGGGGGCGCTCGTAAACCGGAAATCTCGTAATTTGGAACGGCCGCCATTTCTCTCGTAAACCCGGAAGTCCGCTCGTAAATTTCGCCAGCGCACCTAAAAACACTCTATTTTCATCTAAAAACTACTTTTGAGTGCATAAAAATGATCGGAAACGTGTGTTTATATGCTTAACTTGCTAACTGTAGTGAAAAAACACATGAAAACTCAGTATTTTTTTCGTTTTTTCCAAAAATTCGCAACCCGGAAGTCCGCTCGTAAATTTCGCCAGCGCACCTAAAAACACTCTATTTTCATCTAAAAACTACTTTTGAGTGCATAAAAATGATCGGAAACGTGTGTTTATATGCTTAACTTGCTAACTGTAGTGGAAAAACACATGAAAACTCAGTATTTTTTTCGTTTTTTCCAAAAATTCGCAACCCGGAAGTCCGCTCGTAAATTTCGCCAGCGCACCTAAAAACACTCTATTTTCATCTAAAAACTACTTTTGAGTGCATAAAAATGATCGGAAACGTGTGTTTATATGCTTAACTTGCTAACTGTAGTGAAAAAACACATGAAAACTCAGTATTTTTTTCGTTTTTTCCAAAAATTCGCAGCTCGTAAGTCTGGAACCTCGCAGATCAGAGCGCTCGTAATTCGGGGACTACCTGTATATATATATATATATATATTGTAATAATCCGAGAAGCTTTATCAATTCAATTGAATTGATAAAGCTTCGCGGATGAGAAGCGAAACGTCTTCTGTTACAAATAAAGTCCAGTTGATCTTGAATTGAACGCCTT
>JBBPBX010081043.1:0-16035 GCA_038048925.1 Garcialebias charrua | reverse complement strand
GATGGTTGTTTGCTATTCACAGAGGGCTGAGTGATACTAGCAATAACAGCATTGTAAGTGGGGGACAGTTGAACCCGGAGGCCTCCACCTCTGTTTAATGATGGACGGTTTCTTTTCACAAAGATGGCCTCCTTTACTCCTCTCTCAAACCATTGTTCCTCTCTATCAAGGATGTGAACATCTTCATCCCTGAAAGAGTGACCGCTGGCCTGGAGATGAGTGTAGACTGCAGAGTCCTGACCTGATGATGTTGATCTTCTGTGCTGGGCCATCCTTTTGGCCAGTGGCTGTTTAGGGCCAGTTTACACGGCGCGTATTTTGAGTGTAACCGCTACTTTCTCTTTGCGACTTTGCTTATCGCCTACACGACGCTGCTGGCCCCCCTCTTTGACTCCGATACTTTTCTGACCCTGCTCTCAAGGTGGAAGTTTTTCGCAGACCCCCCGCTGATAATGTAAACATCTCCCGTGGAGCTTTTGTGTCAACCACATGCGCGCAGCCCGCATGCGCGGACAGTCTGACATTTCACGTGTCACGCTGCAAAATATAACAGTTTAACAATAATAAACAGTATTTATGTTGGCGTGGGAGATGTAAATTTATCTGAACTACAGTATCTATCTGGACTCGTTACATTTTTTAAACAGTGCGTAACGTGCTGTGAAAATGAAGACACCAGGTTTATTTTTTATTTATTTATTTATTCAGCACCACAAAGTTTACAACACAAACACTGAGAATTAAACTGAACACACTATTAAAACACGTGAACCGAACTGTAACTACGTTAATGAACTGGACTCTTGCTGTGTGTTCATCTGGACCCATCAGAACCTCAGAACCATCAGCCTGTTGGAACGACAGCTTCTCCACCTGGCAGAAATAAATAAATAAATAAAAACTCTGTTGTTGTGTGATCAAAGTAAACACAAGCAAACATTATATTAAGAACGTTGATTTACCTGCTGTAAGCTAACATTGAACGTTCAGACAATGTCCTCTGAACGTTGTCATCAACGTCCTCTGAACGTTTGCAGAAAACGTTCACTGAACGTCCAAATGAAACTCCATAAAACGTTCAGAGAACGTCCCCTGAATGTTCAGAAACTGTCCCCCGAACGTTCAGAGAACGTCCCCTGAATGTTCAGAAACTGTCCCCTGAACGTTCAGACAACGTCCTCTGAACGTTGTCATCAACGTCCTCTGAACGTTTGCAGAAAACGTTCACTGAACGTCCAAATGAAACTCCATAAAACGTTCAGAGAACGTCCCCTGAATGTTCAGAAACTGTCCCCCGAACGTTCAGACAACGTCCCCTGAATGTTCAGAAACTGTCCCCCGAACGTTCAGACAACGTCCCCTGAACGTTCAGAAACTGTCCCTTCAACGTTCAGACAACACAAACTTTTCAAGTTCCCAATCCACAGTTTTAAATTGAGATTTATTAGTGGAATCATGATGATATGTAGTTGTGCAAATAACTCTTGGCTATGAATTAATTCTACAGTACTAACATTAAAAATAACAGAGTCGAAAGTTATGATAAAAGAATCAGTTTATTACACATAAAGGCATCAGTATCATAATATAAAACAAATCCGTATATGAATAAAAAAAATGCATAACTGGCATCAGTTGTAACAAAATAGGTACAAAAATAGGTACAAAAAGAATCTGTACATGGCATGCTATGCATATGAAAAATATAATGCATCTACTTCAAAACTGCGTTGAGGCAAACAAAGCTAGGAACCACATTTGACCATCCATTGTACAGCAGGAAACATGGTGGAAACCGTTGGTTTAAGGTTTACAAATCACTCCTTACATTTTTCCTTTATCCTCTTTAACATAAATTAAAGGATTAACAGAACAGCATAACACATAAAATGGAAAAGTCCACCTTTGGTACCTTTAAAAAACAAAAGCTTTAGAATTACATTGGAGGGAGCTTATCAACTGGTGGCAAAACAAAATGTACCAGTACAAATCTAAAAGTACACAGCTCACATAGCTTTGGTCTGTACTTAACATTAATTTGTTTTTGTTTTTTATTAACATGCCTTCATTTTTCTTTTGGATTTATAGCTGCAACACTGGCAGTAACACAAGAAATATGAAAGCTATATAAAATTACAGTCCCACCACAAATATGTTTAAAAAGTGTGCTGGTCATAATATTTTAAATAAGTTGATTTATTTCAGTAATTCCATTCAAAAAGTGAAACTTTCATTAAACTGATTTCAAGTTTATTTCTTTTAATGCTGATAATTAAAACCAACAACTAATGACAACCCTAAATTTAGTACCTCAGAAAATTAGACTATTACTTGAGATTAATTAAAAAAAATGTTTATAAATGTTGGCCAACTGAGAACTATGAACATGAAATGTACAATATGTACATCTTTGAATACTTAGTTGGGGGTCCTTTTGCAAGGACCATGGTACCATGTTCATACTTTTCAGTTGGCCAACATCTATAAAAATCCTTTTTTTTATTTTTTATCTCAAGTAATGTAATTTTCTGTTACCGGTAATGAATTTAGGCTTTTCATTAGTTGTCAGTTATAATCATCAACATTAAGAATTTTTTTTAAAATATATCAGTCTGTGTGAATGAATATAATATACAAGTTTTACTTTTTGAATGGAATTACTGAAATAAATAAACTTTTTCATATTCTAATTTTATGACCAGCACCTGTATTTGCATCTCTCCCCCCAAAAAATGTGTTCCTCAGTTCTGTGTGAGCCCGTGTCCTCCACTTCTTTGTGGCACATTTTAAATGTCCTGTGTGACCCTCCACCTCCACTTCTTGTGGTGCATTAAATGTCCAGTGTCCACTTCTTTGTGGTGCATTAAATGTCCAGTGTGAAAGCCTCACCTCCACTTCTTTGTGGTGCATTAAATGTCCAGTGTCCACTTCTTTGTGGTGCATTAAATGTCCAGTGTGAAAGCCCCACCTCCACTTCTTTGTGACACGTTTTAATTGTCCAGTGTGAGCGCATGTCCTCTACCCTTTTTGCATGTTTTAAATGCTCTGCAGCATGAGTCCTTATAAAATCCTCTCTTGCCGCAGAATCCCCATTCATGATTCCATCTGCATTTGCAAAAAAACAAACAAAAACAAAAAAGAGTAATTAGTCATATGCAAAGGCAATCTGGAAAATGCACAGTGCCTTGCTGGGGTCTCCCCTATAACTGGATTAATAAATAATAAAAAACATCCATCCCAGCAAATGTTGATAGGTGGCTTGTTCACCGTCAGTAAGGAAGAACAATCTGTTGAGCGATCTGGTTCAAGTTCAGAGTTATGTGAAATGTGAACATCCAATTCAGAGGGAAAATCATAAGAATGATTGGCATGATGGTCTGAATGAATACTGCCATGATCATCATCTGAAAAGGACCCATTTACAGGAATATCTACAGTTTCTGCATGGTTCATTGGTGCCATCATCATGAAGAGAGTCAGAACTTTCAAGTGATTCACTGTGTTCACTATGCATGGCAATGACTTCATGCTGAAATGCAGGAGAATTTTTAACAAAATCTTGAGAATCATCTTGGTCATCATCTAAACACTTAAATTTCCGCTTGGCAACAAGATGAGTTCGTCTCCAAAGAGTAGATTTAGGAACAGAATAAATGTTTTTTGCCATTGTCAATGAGAGTTTAACCCTAACCCCAAGCCTCAGTTTCAGTTCCACCACTTACTGGACAAACAGGTTTAACAATGTCAATCAAAACAGTTTGTTCACATGCAAATGAGGAACATCAGCCTGACGGTCATTAGAGGCCTTGATGACTCACAGGGTGCTCATGCAATAACAGCATTGGGGGATGGGGGGAGGGACAACAGAAAAAGGTTAAAAAAGTAAAAATAATCTTTCCACTTGAACGTCTTCAAGTTTCTTCACATTATCCAGCACATTCCCACGTTTATCCAGCACATTATCCAGCTGAGTGAACTCTTTCTATCTGTATGGTTCAAACCGTTCAGAAGCTTTGTGTTTGCTTTAAACACTCACCGGTCTCAGAGTTTATGTAGTTCTTGTCAGTTGATGAGAGTCGCTGCGTAAGTGACCTCCACAACCTGGACGTGTTCGTTTCTCTCTTCCTGTTCGGCGACGTCCACACTAGAAGAGGATTCAGGCCCCGTCATAGGACTCCTAAACCCAAACCCGATGAAACAGAGAGATGGGAATGACGGGGTGAGCTGCGTTCTGTTTTAAAGTTCCAGCAGAACCACAGTCTGACGGTTACAGAACATCTAGAACTGATGCTGAGGAAACAGCTGCTCTGGAGAAAGTTTTAGCTTTAGAAGCAAAACTCAAATATTTTTGAGGCTAGCTAACTCTGAAATTAAGTAAAACATCTGAAGTTGCAGTTCAAAAGCCTTAAACCTGTCTTGGTGTAACTTGGAAGCAGCTTATAAATTATAATTAATTCAGAATAATTTAATGAGCAAACACAAACCTTCATTATTCAACTGGGGTTAGGAGCATAAGGCCTCAAGCCCTTACCTTTCTTGTTGGTATCTGCTGACCAGGGATTTGGATTTGGTTCAAGCATCAAGATCCAGCTGCAGGGCGGTGCTCCTCTGTTTTGAACCAAACAAAGTAAAATGGTGGCAATGATGGGAAACCTTCACCACAAGGCATCCTGGGAGAAATCAAAGGGCCAATGAAAGGGCCTCCAACCAACAGTGGGGGTTGTGATTGCCCACCCTCAACTGTCACAGTGTTCAATCAAACCACCAGAACAACAAGGTTTTGCTTCTGGGGGGATAAACAGGAGTTAATGGAAGCCATTTTCTGGCACCAGAGAAGTACTCTAGCTGGTTCCAGAGTTTAACTGAGAGAAGTACTGTGGGAGAAAAGAGGGCCCTAAACCCTCTCTTAAACATCTAACTAACAGAAGTGTACAGTTTTTTACAACAACGCAGAAATAGAGATTTGGTGATAAATAATAACAACCATTATGTTTGTACTGTATACTCTTTAAATTAAATCACACCAAACATGTTTTTTTCACATTGAATGTCTAGAGTGAACGTTCAGACAACATTCAGACAACATTAGAAGTGCACTTCAAAACAAAAATAGAGATTTGGTGATAATAATTAATGACCATTAAAGTTTTAAAGATTAAAAAAACTAATTCAATAAAAATATGCCACTGGTTTTTTTTTTTCTCACAGTAAGCAAACATTCAGAAAACGTCAGTGCACTTCATATCAAGACAAAAATAAAGATTTGGTGACAATAACCATAGCTTTTAAATATAAAAAAAAAACTGATTAAATGATCACAGCAAACATTTGTTTTTCACAGCAATTGATAGTTTACAGTGATAAGACAAAATCAGAAGGGCAAACTTTTTATAACAAGACAAAAATAGAGATCTGGTGACAATAACAACCATGTAATTATGGTTATAGATAAAGAACCTCGTACGTGGGCCCATTGCTCTATTGAAGATATAAAGACTGATTAAAGAAGTCACAGTAAACATGATTGTCATGTCAAGTGAATGTTCATAGTGAACGTTCAGACAATGTTCAGACAATGTCAGAAGTGCACACCTTTTGTAACAAAACAAAAATAGAGATTTGGTCATAAATAATAACAACCATTAAAGTGTCAAAGATGTAAGAAATAAGTGAATGAAATTACACCAATTTTTTTTTCTTACAGTGAGTGAACGTTCAGCGTTAACGTTCAGGAAACGTTCAGACAACGTTCAGATAATGTTCAAACAATGTTCAGACAATGTTCAGACAATGTTCAGACAATGTTCAGACAATGTTCAGGCAATGTTCAGACAATGTTCAGACAATGTTCAGGCAATGTTCAGGCAATGTTCAGACAATGTTCAGACAATGTTCAGACAATGTCAGAAGTGCACACTTTTTGTAACAAAACAAAAATAGAGATTTGGTCATAAATAATAACAACCATTAAAGTTTCAAAGGTGTAAGAACTAATTGAATGAAATTACACCAATTTTTTTTTCTTACAGTGAGTTACCGTTCAGCGTTAACGTTCAGGGTTAACGTTGAGGCAACGTTCAGACAACGTTGGGTCCTGAACATTCGACATTCGACCTTTAGACGACGTTCACTGAACGTCATCTGAACATTTGCTTGCTAGCTGGGAAGTCAGCTGTTTATCACGGAGTAAAGTCCGGTTCTGGTCCACTGTCCACTCGAGTGTCTGGTGTGCAGCTTGTTAGATGAAGAGGTCCCACTTGGTGTCAAATCTGTTGACTCTTATCCAAATTCCAGCTTTAACTTGTTGTTAACTTGTTGACAACAACTTGTAGTTAGCTGATTTTAGCCAGAGAGGAAAACAGACGAGGCAGGCTGCTCTGTTTACCTCAGGCAGCGCATGCGCAGTAGTGAAGGTTCCAAAAATCACAGCGCCATCTAATGGCCCAGCATGGTAACTACAGTGAAATCATGAGGACGGGGGGTGGAGGGGGAGAGAGTCGTATCCACAGAATTCGACCGTGTCAACGCAAAACTTTTCACCTAATTAACATACCCAAAACATCCGTTTCCCCCACACAGTGTCCGTGTAAACAGGGCCTTAGTTTCCCCGATGTAAGACTGATCACAGCCCTCCTGACACTGAACAGCATACACAATATTACTCTGTTTGTGCTGGGGGACTGGATCTTTGGGATGAACCAGTCTTTGCCGTAATGTATTTTGGGGTTTAAAAGCCACTGGGACGTTGTGTTTAGAAAATAAACGTCTCAATGTCTCTGAAACTCCCGCAACATACGGAATGACCACTGGTCTGGGTCTGGGTTCCTTCTTTTCACCTGATGGCTGGCTGGAGTCCTGTTTGGGTTTCTTCTCTGCTTTCAGGAAGGCCCAATTAGGATATCCACATTTCTCTAGAGCTTGTTTTGTGTGTGATTTCTCCTTCTGTCTGGCTCCGGAGTTAGTGGGGACGCTGTCTGTTTTGTTTTTTGAATGTCCAGAGGACCAGACTTAGCTTTTTTGGATTATTCCAACTTGGTTTGCCAAAGTCGTTAACTGCAGAGCTGAGATGGAGGCCAAGTCCAACTGTAATCATGTGATGCTTGGAGTGCTCATTCTGATCGGTTGAAACAAATGCCTTCCTGTTGTCTTAAAAAACACTCTCCCTTCCCCTTGACCTGCTTGCAGATTTTGTGTTTCACAACAAGGAACATGCAAAATGTGTAGCTAAAGTGTCGCACGCAGACAGAGTTGTGCACTCGCAGCAAAGGAGTCACATGTGCAGGAGAGTTGAGCACTAGGAGTAGTGGCAGATTTGAGAAGTTGCAACTGTGAATTGTAGACAGAGAATTATTGGAGTTGATACCTGGATGATTAAGCATGAACTTTGTTGTAGTTGTATTGAAAATTGAGACACAAGTAAAAAATAAATAAGCAAAAGGGAATGACAAAATACAAGTCTGTAACTCTTTATATTTTATAAATATAATTTTTCACATTTGTTAACATGTTTTCTGTGACTTTTCATTCAAAAAATAGTCATGTAAAACATTTTTGCAGGTGAAACTTTTAAAAACAAGTGCACTGCACAAATCAAAGTTACAAGTTCACAACTATTCCAACATATCTATCTTTATATAGATCATTTCATTTCATTTCAGCAAGTCCAAGTCCTCATCCTGTCAACTTGACCCATTTCCCACAGTTCTTGTTAGATCCTGTCTCCCGTCTCTGCTCCCTATCATCACTAATATCATCCACTCCTCCCTAACCTCTGGCACTGTTCCCACAGCCTTCAAATCTGCTGCCATCACCCCCATCATCAAGAAACCAGGTCTTGACTTCACCAACTTCAGTAATCTTCGTCCGATCTCCAATCTGCCCTTCATCTCCAAGATCCTTGAAAAAACTGTTGCTAGTCAACTTCACTCTCACCTGTCCAACAACAACATTTATGAAGAGTTTCAATCTGGATTTCGCCCCCACCATAGCACCGAAACAGCCCTAGTAAAAATTACTAACGACCTCCTTCTTGCTGCTGACTCTGGTCTTCTGTCCATCCTCATTCTTCTTGATCTAAGCTCTGCCTTCAACACCATCTGTCATTCTATCCTCCTCAACAGACTAACCTCCATTGGCATCTCAGGTACCCCGTTAGACTGGTTCACCTCCTATCTCTCTGACCGCACTCAATTCATTCAGCTTAAATCCTTCCGTTCCCAGTCTTCCCCTGTCTCCACGGGTGTCCCCCCAAGGCTCTGTCCTCAGACCCCTCCTCTTCATCATTTACCTCCTTCCTCTAGGTCACATCTTCCGCAAATATGGCATCCATTTCCACTGCTATGCTGATGACACACAGCTCTACTTGTCATCAAAACCTAACTCCACCCACCCACCCTCCATCCTCACCGACTGTCTCAATGAGCTAAATCACTGGTTTTCTAACAATTTCCTTCAACTAAACAGCAACAAAACAGAAATCATTCTTGTTGGTACCAAAAACTCTATTTCAAAATCAGAACATCTTCTCGTCCCCCGTAACAACTCTCTACTATCCCCCTCCCCTCAGGTCAAGAGTCTCGGTGTCATCCTTGACACCACTCTCTCCTTCACTTCACACAACAACAATATTACTCGGTCTGCCTATTTCCACCTCCGTAATATTAACCGTCTCCGTCCTTCTCTCACACCCCGCTCCACAGCCATCCTGGTGCACAGTCTTGTGACTTCCCGTATTGACTACTGCAACTCCCTTCTCTACGGCCTCCCCAACAAATCTCTCCACAAGTTACAGATGGTCCAGAACTCAGCTGCCCGTGTCATCACTCAAACCTCCTACTATAACCACATCACTCCTGTCCTGCAGCAGCTCCACTGGCTCCCGGTTAAATCACGCATCATCTTCAAAATTCTACTCCTCACGTTCAAATCTATCCACAACCTTGCCCCTCCTTATCTATCTGACCTCCTCCAAATCCCCATCCCATCACGCTCTCTCAGATCCTCCTCTTCGCTACATCTCCATGTACCCTCTGCCCGCCTCTCCACCATGGGGAGCAGGGCCTTCACCTGCTCTGCCCCTCACCTCTGGAACGCCCTACCGCCAGACCTTCGAAACACCACCTCCCTTTCTCTGTTCAAGACTGCCCTGAAAACCCATCTCTTTAGACTAGCTTATCACTAACTTTACTAAATGTATTTTTATTATCTTCCATTTTATATCCTTTATGTATTTTATATTTCAAATTGTCACTGATAATGTTTGATCTGTATTACACTGTATTGGTTTGTTAAGTGTCCTTGTCTGTCCTGAAAGGCGCTTTTAAATAAAATGATTATTATTATTATTATTTTTATTTTGTTCATAGTGTCAGTGGTGATGTGTCAAGATTGTACCTCACCTCTCACATGTTCAAAATTATATATGGTCCAGCACCATAACTCTGAAAATTTCAAAACAGATGCATAAAATGAGTAAGTAAATGAACAAGCCTTTGTTTTGCCCACATAAAATACAGCCTTTCTGACAGAAAAATAAATGGCCACAAAGATTTTACTGAACTATAATCACAAGCTTACCGGTAGTTTGTAGGTATAGATGAATTAGATATGGCAGCATAGTGTTGGGGCAGGTAGAGCCATTGCCTCTCAGTAAATTTGTGTGGAGTTTGCATATTCTCTGTTTTTGTGTAGGTTTCCTAATGGTACTCCAGTTCCCTCCCACAGACCAAAAAATTTCATCTTAAGCTCACTGTTAGTTTTAAATTGTTCCTAGGTGTAAGTGAGGGTGTAATTGGTAGTTTGTCCTGTTTATCACCATGTGACCCTATGATGGACTTGGAATGTGTCCCTGACTTTCACACAGTGACTGCTGTGTATGGGCACCTGCACCCCCTGATCCAAAAAGGAAGAAATGGGTAAAGATAATAGATGGATGGAGGAATGGATGGAATTAGTTAGATTAAAAAACAAGAATCCAGGACTGTATGGTTACATGCTAAGCATTTGTATTGAAAACACAATTCAGTCAAATCCATAAATACTTCATTTGGAAGCAAACTGAGGCCCAGTTTGTCAGGCAGTGTCAGATTATATACTTCTTCAAATACTCAATGCCAATAGAAAAAAGAGCCAAATTTGTTTTAATTAAACTAAGCTTCTCAACTCTGAACACACCTTGCCAATACCCTGTGCAACCACTAAAAAGGGTACCACTTGTGATATTTGCTGACATTACAGTTTTATCTTAAAAGGTCTAAAGGGAAATTAGTAAATTAAGGATTTGATTATGAACAGTTAAGAAATTCCAATATATGGCTGAGTTGGGAAAGGATGCCTGGATTTGAATGAAGAATCAAGGTGCACTTTGATTTAAACTTTGGATATGTAGTGTTTGTTTTGTGTTAAAGACGAGCTGATAGTGTTGTTTTTCCTTTTACTAAGTGCCCATGGGGATGTCCATAGTCACAGAAACCTTTGTGAATATAACAGTTAACTGATGTTATTTGACAACTTTAACATAAAGCGATGAATATTATATTGTTGTAGATGTAACAAAAAAGGTATTTTGATGTTTCTGCTATAGCTTTTCAGTCAAGCTTTTATTTGCCATGTTTAGTGATGACAGCTGTCTTTAATTTGAATCAATGTCTGACAATACTTTGCCTTACAGACTGATAATGCAATAGTAGACTGTTCAACAGACAACAGAAGTGAACAACACAACAGTTCTATTTATTTCACATTCAAAGAACAAAGGCAGCTCAAATGAGATATCCCGCAAACCAGCAGTGTTAAACAATGTATACTCGCTTCAGTAGATTCATTTAATAATTCAACAGTGTGTTGTGCATATGTGTGGTCTTCTGAGTGTAGATAGCTTCAAGTACATGGGGTGTTTGTTAAAGTAAAGGTCCCACGGGCAGCATTGGTACCCTGACTATGAGCTAATAGACCTATCAAGCAGTCCCCTCAGGCTATTGAAGTCTGTGTAATTGAGCCATTGAGGATTTTCCCCTAACCTGTAACTACCATTTTCCTCATGCTTATTCGCATTCAGCCCTGTGGATGCTTAATATACAGCTATTCTAGTGTAATTGTTTTTATAGGCTTTTCTTTACGCAGCCTGTCATCATATATTGCCAGCTCTCTGTATTTTGATAATCTGATATGCTATTTTATTTGCAGTTGCTCAGCTTCTCCCTTTCTTTCCTATGACATCCACTTTTGCTGACATCACTTTGAGATACCTTGTCTTGGTAGACCTCAATTCATTGTTATTACTTCAAAGATGCATTTTGAAAATACAACAACAATGTGTGTTCATGATCCTTCCAGTTAAACCGCACCTATGGAAACAAATACAAGAACCCAGCTCAACAAGGACTAATAGCCAGTGAGAATAAACGGGTTTTACACAGTGATTTAAAACAGTCAATGATCTGGATAGCTCTAGTTTGAAAATGTTGTATCATAGATTAGGAGTTACATGCTGGTGTAGATTCTCAGTCATTCAGGACATCTCAACAGGTTTAAACAATACCAGCTGTTGGTCATCTGCCTGATCTGGGAGTGATAATGGATCCTTCCATGAAACTCAACAGTCATGTAAACATGATCGTCAAATCCTGTTTTTTCCAGCTGAGGCGTCTGTCTAAGCTGAAGCCCATATTATCCAAAAAGCACCTGGAGACAGTGATTCACGCATTCATTACATCTAGGCTTGATTACTGCAATTCACTTCTGTTTGGCGTCAGTCAAGCCACCATTGCACGATTACAACTGGTTCAGAACGCAGCTGCCCGATTTTTAACCAGCACACGCAAAAGAGAGCACATTACACCAGTCTTGGCCTCCCTTCACTGGCTACCGGTTCATCTTCGAATCCAATTCAAAATTCTCATGTATGTCTACAAATCGCTGAACAGTCTCGCCCCCGCCTATCTCTCGGATCTGATACACCCATATGTCCCTCCACGTGCTTTGAGGTCAGAGGATCAGGTACTCTTAATAGTTCCAGAAACTCGCCTTAAGCGCAGGGGTGACAGGGCGTTCTCTGTAGCAGGCCCAAGACTCTGGAACGAGTTACCGCTGCTCATCAAACAGGCCCCCTCCCTCTCGGTTTTCAAATCCCGGTTAAAAACTCACTACTACTCCATTGCTTTCAATGCCAGCTGATTTGTATTGGATCGTTTGATTTATGATCTGCAATGTTTTTATGTTTTTCGTGTTGTACTTCATTGTCTGTGTTGCCTGTTGCGTGTTTGTTTGTCCAGCACTTTGGTGTGGACTTGTTCCTGTTTAAAGTGCTTTATAAATAAAATGGTATGGTATAGTATGGTATGATGAGACCCAGCTCTACTTAAGGCTGCAGCCAAGTGCCACTCTTTGCTGGATAATTTATTCCGTTCATGGTATTTATGTCTCTGGCCAGTAAATGGTTATCAGGTGGAATACTTACCTTGTTTTGTGTCTGCAGTTACCCTGAATCCTCAGGTCCTGTCCAGTCCTGGGTCTGTCTTGGTCATGTTCCTCATTCTTTGCCCTCCATTTGCTTGCCTGCCTTGCCTGACCTGCCTGGTCCAACATATCTGGAGCCCTTCTTAGATTCAAACCTGTGCCTCGTAGCAACATCCAAACCTGTAAGGAGAAACAAACAAATCAATATCCAGATCCACCTGACCTGGGGCCTCATGTATCAAAGACCTGCGTAGATTTCTTACTGAAAAGTCACGTACGGACAAATCCAGAAAAGTGTCCACGCACAAAAAAATCCAGATTTATCAAACCGTGCGTACGCCGGTATCCACGCACATTCCTTATGTACAACACAATCAACGTGGAATTCAGCGCACATGAGAGAGTGGCCGACTCCGCCCTTGACACGCCTCCATATAAATATGCAAATTCATTTAAATATGCCCTGAACCTGCGGAAAGTCCATTGCAAACCATGGCGAAACGCACAAAAAAGAGGAACTACACAGACTGCGAACAGGAGGCACTCCTGGGTGAGGTAGAGGCACGTAAAACCGTCCTGTTTGGCTCGCTGTCCGCTGGCGTGACAGCGAAGCGCAAGAGGCAGGAGTGGGACAGCCTGTGTGTGGCCGTAAATGCCGTTGGATCTGAGCAGCGCACGGTGGCCGAACTCAAGAAGAAGTGGTCGGACATCAAGGGGGACGTGAAGAGGAGGACAGCAGCCCATCGCCGGAGTGTGCTGATGACAGGCGGGGGTACAGGGGACGATGACCTCACCCCATTCGACCGGCGGGTTGCCGGCATTGTGGGCGACACGGCCCTCACAGGTGTGGTGGATCCGCATGCGGGGGATTCGGACAGTCGCAGTAAGTAAATAAGTCAGTGTTAATTGTAAATGCCATAATACCTTGTTCTCATACTGGTGACTATAAGAATAACAATTATGCAGTCATGGGATTCATTCAAATTTTATTCACATGTACACATTTTATTCTGCCATCAGTGGATGGAACAGAAGACACACAGCCTGGTGGCTCAGGTGTTGGCTGCTCCCCCAGTGTCCCTGGAACGTCTGGCACCACGGGCACCTCCAGCACACCCCACCAGCCAGCTGCTGATGCCCCCGCACCCCACCAGCCAGCTGCTGATGCCCGCGCACCCCACCAGCCAGCTGCTGATGCCCCCGCACCCCACCAGCCAGCTGCTGATGCCCGCGCACCCCACCAGCCAGCTGCTGATGCCCCCGCACCCCACCTGCCAGCTGCTGATGCCCCCGCACCCCACCTGCCAGCTGCCGATGCCCCCGCACCCCACCTGCCAGCTGCTGATGTCCCCGCACCCCACCTGCCAGCTGCTGATGTCCCCGCACCCCACCTGCCAGCTGCTGATGTCCGTCCTGGCCGTGTCATGACGGCAGATGTCCTGCAGACGCAGCATGCCATTGTTGCCGGTATCAATGGCATAAACGACCGCCTGGACCAACTGATCAGAGTTGTCGGCAGTAATGCCACTAATGACCGCCTGGAACAACTCATCGGAGTCCTCGTGGATATAAACACCACATTAAATGCTCTGATGAGGTGATCATGTGTACTTGTCTGTTTTATATATTTGCTATCACATTTTGCCGGGCCCTAATAGCTGCCTGGGTGGGATGTACATTGGGTGGTGCAGGTTCTGGCCCCTCAGGTGGGGGCAAGTCAGGTTGTGGTATGTCAAGTCCGTGTGCAAGATTGTGGAGGACGCCACATGCCATCACAATGCGGCACACCTTTTCAGGACTATAGAGCAGCAGACCTCCAGTCCTGTCCAGACAGCGCCACCGTCCCTTTAGCAGGCCAATTGTCCTCTCGACGACTGACCGGCTGCGGGAATGGACGTCATTATACCTCCGCTCTTGCTCAGTGTGGGGGTTGGCGAGAGGAGTCATGAGCCATGTTTTCAGTGGGTAACCACGGTCCCCTGTGGAATAAAAATAATAAATTACAATGGGGCAGAGTCAGATGCTTATCAGTTGGCAATGCTGCGCTTTTGGGTTACTTTGTGTTAATGTACGCAGCAGCGCGCTGGACGCATTCCACACTTTACGCACGTGTTCATGTGCAGAACCGCCATTCCACACTTTACGCACGCGTTTATTTGCAGAACCGCTATGCACACAGGAACAATGAAGGGCTTGGTAGACTGCTCTGACACTACATTTCAACCAGCCATTAACAGAAAGGTGCACACTTGAAGCACTGACTAGTAATGGAACGTCAAAGACAGGGCGACATGTGGGGGCGCACAGGTTCCATGCGCATAGGAGATCATAAGGATGATTAAATAAATGATCTACTCACCAAGAAGCCAACCATCTCGCACCATTCCAGCTTGTAGTCTGTTCCCAACCATGCTGTTCATCAGAATGAATGAATCATGTGTTGAGCCAGGCCACCTCGCCACAATGTTTGTCAGACGCATTTGCGCGTCACAAATGATTTGCACATTGATTGAATGAAAATGTTTCCTGTTAACATAAACATATTCATCCTGTGATGGTGCTTTTATAGCAATGTGTGTGCAGTCGACAGCCCCGATTACATTAGGGAAACCGGTTCTCGCTGCAAATTGCGCTTTGATGTTGGCCTGTTCAGCTGCATTGTATGGGAATGTTATGTACCTGGGTGACATACGGATAAGTCCATCCCACACAGCTGGCATGACTCGGCTCAGTGTGGACTGAGACAGTCCCGATCGGTCTGCCAACTCCCTCTGAAATGCCCCTGTTGCGAGGAATCCCAGTGTTGTCAGCAGCTGCACATGTACAGGCAGCGCATGGCTCCTGGCTGTATGGCGCTCCAAAACCGGTCGTAGCTCTAAGCACAGTTGCAGGAGTACTGCCCTCGGAAGCCGAAAACGACTGATGAGCCAGTCATCATCATGAGCCAGGAAATCCTCTCGGTCTCGAAAAACACGCTCTCTGCGTATGGCGCGATTTGCTATATCCTCTAAAAGAAATAGAGCCATTGTTGTCAATATTGTTGCCACTATTTTGCGCATGCCTTTGTATCCACTCATCTAATTGCGTCCATGTGGATGTCATAATTGTTAATCATGTGTCTGGTGTGAACAATTATCATTTTCACATCATGCACAGTTAATAATAATAATGATGAATTCAATTTATGACGCACTTTCCATCAATGGGAATCACAAGGTGCTACAAGGTGCAACAGAATTTAATGTCGATGAAACAAAACAATTAAATTCAATAACAGTATCAACTGAGATCACATTCATGAGGTGGTAGAGTGCTCGGTTGAAGAAAAAGGTCTTCAAACCGCTCTTAAAGTCAACCACAGATTGTGGGGCTTCAGTTTCACAGCGGCACCTGTAAGTGTCGCCAAAGGAAATATAACCACAGAAACGTGCGTACGCAAGCAGGGGAGCAGCCGTGGATTTGTACGTGGATGCGCAGATATTCCCGTTCATATCAGATTTGATACATACGCCACTTTGCGTGGAAAGTGACGTGCGCAATGTTTTTGTGCGTGCGCACGGTTGATACATGAGGCCCCTG
>JBBPBX010081042.1:0-16036 GCA_038048925.1 Garcialebias charrua | reverse complement strand
CCTGTTATATAAATGATGGATGAGAGGACTGTACTGATCAGTTCACCTGCTGGTTGAGTTCTAAGTAAAACTAGATTCAAAATCTTAAAATAAATTTACGTAACGTCAGCCGGCCGCCCCCTCAGCTGTCTGCTTTCAGTAACTACCAGGTTTGCTTTATAATTATTTGTGTAGATGTTTGTGGTTATTTGAGAGATCAACGTCAATTTTATCATCATAAAACCTCAAATGTTCAACGTTTTATGGTTTTTCAATCAAAAGCTTTCGTTTAAACCTTTAAATCGCTGCTAATTTTCGAATAAATTAAACTAAATACTGTATATTCCTGCCAGACTAGAGCCCAGGGTGCTCGTGTCACTCCTAACTCTAAAGCGAGTTCCAAAGAGCTATCTGCAGCAGGTAAGATACTAACTGTGTGGATGTGGAGTCTAGGTTCAGTCAAGCTGCCTCTGGAGACTGTTTGAATAATTAAAAAGTCAAACATTCATCTTGACCTGGAATAGTGTTTAGGGACTGTTAATGTTTTTAACTTCTACACGTTTTGAAAGATTTAATTTTATATACCGTACAAATATTTTCACAATAGAAAGTCATTGATCTATTGTTAATTCCTTCAAAATCATGATTTTATTTTTTTAAATATGCCTCAGCTATTGGCCCCCTTTTTTTGTCCTTTTAGCTACTGTTTAGCTGATTTTAACAATGGTTTTGCAAATTTTCGCATTTTTGCTGCTGTTGCTAATTTCGTTTATTTTGTTAGTTTGTTTGAACTTTAAGAATTCAGTTTTAGCTTTTTCTCAGCAAAGTCCCCAGTCGGTCAGATTTTGTTTGTAATTATGTATTTTCCATGGAAGCCCACGTTAAAATGTGTGGAATGTCCCTTTAATGTAAAGATGTTTTTTTTTACAGGACGAGTTAATCTGTTAAAGATACAGATAAAGTCATATTTCTGGCCGGTTGTTTCCATCATCTGTTGAATCATCTGTAATCTGGTCCAGATTAAATCGTGTTCTCGACAGAAAACGACTCCACGCTCAGGTCATCGCTTGGTTTTACTTTTGGATCTTTTTGGAAACATGACCAGAATCTGACTTTTTTTTCCTTCTCGTTTCTGTCGGAGATCGTGTTCCTGGTGGAAAAGGTTGACCTTTGACCTCTGAGCTGCTTGGATTAAACCCAACCTGAATGTTAGTTTCCTGCTCGTCCTGCTTCAGACGGACGGCAGGTTTCCGGTCTTTTCAGCGTCACAGAGACTACTCAAAAGTATATTTTTAGATTATATTTGGACGCCGGTCCGTCACCTTCTGCCATAAAACCAAGTGCCTTCAACCCAGAGAGGAGGATTGTTGCCGTGGAAACAGACAAGCTGTGGTTCGAGTATGCAAAGACAATTTCTAGCTTTTTATTCCTTTTACGAGTCGAACAGAAACGACGAGCGTGAATCCCGTAAGAGGAGAAGCCAAGACAAAGACTTTATTCAGGCCAGAAGTTCTGGTTGAATTCAGAGAAAAAGTACCGGAGGAACTCGTCGCCAGCAGGACTCAAGCGTTTGGTTTGTCACAATGTTCTGACGAGAGTTTTGCTTTCGTTTGAGAAAAATGTGACGTGAAATCGACTCCGATCTAGAAACCTGTAATAATATAAACTCTTTATTTATTTTTTGTCCCGCACCGTCCAGCTCATTTCTTTAGTTCTGTTCTGACCTAGGTCGGTGGCATATTTTTTTGTTTTAAATCGTATTGAAATTCACTAAAAGCAAAGAAAAGTGTTATATTTACAAAGTGATTTTATTGTTCCGGTTATTTCAGTGTTGACTGACTAAAGGGTTTCATATTCTTTATGCTGATAAAATGTTTCTAATAAAAGTCTGAGTATTTATTCTTAAACGTTTAAATTTTTTTATTCATTTTACGAACTTCTATGTTTATAAACAATATGTATGGAAACAGCAGAGAAGATAAAAAAATAGTAACGGCAAATAAAACATCTAATTTTATATATTTTTAAACAGTTTAAATCTTAAATTTAAGTGGTTTTTTTTAATACTTTTAGGGTAAAAAATATACTTGGTTTAAACTATTTAAATTGAGTATATTTATAAGCAAAGTATTTTTAACATTCACTCATATTTTTTATGTTAAACCATAATGCCATTTTATCACAATTTTTTTTTTTAATATATTGTTTAAACATAAAAATAAAATTTTAGGAACCTAAAAATGTTATAAAAACTTCTTTAAACTGAACCTTTCACATTATGATGTAATTTTTTTTTAATGGCACGAATGTGCTTCCGTAAATTTCAGGCTTTTATGTTTCAGTGACAAAAATCACATAGTTTTGATTCACTTGTTTGTTAATTAAAACTAATATTTATCTTTAACATTCAGCAATCAAATGCTGTTTTCCTCTTTTTAGTTTGTTTTTTTGTCTCAAACTACAGAACACTGCTCTTATCGCTCAGCTCCATCACAAATATTAATTTTAATATTTGTTCAATGGACACTTTTTAAAGTTTTGCTTTATTGACTTTTTCCCATAGAAATTAATGGAACTGTTATTTTACTCATTTTAACTTGTAGCTGTTTTGCTCATTTTAGCTTTGGGCTTGTATCTGCTCATTTAATCTGCCCATTTTGCTGGTCCTCACTTCAAGTAAATTTTGATTTTTATCTTTTTTTGTGTGCCAATTCAGCTATCATTCTGCCAATGTTAACTTTCAGCTACTGATTTGCTAATTATAGCTGTTTTCCTGGTCCTAGCTTTTGGTTTGCCACTTTTAGCTATCATTTAGCCAATTTTAGCTTTTGGCTATTATTTCTTGGTCCTATCTATAGGTGTTAGTTTGATCATTTTAGTCTTTAGCTTTGCTCATTTTAGCAATTATTGAGCTAATAATTTTTACAGTCAATTAATTTTTCTATTTAAATTCATGTCTTTCTAAACAGACTGGTTGAAAACTGACGTTTAATTTTTCATTACAAACAGTTAAAACGTGTCAAACTGTCACTGAAGCAGAAGCGCTTCATAAATGACTAAAACCTGGTGGTAGTAGCCGAGACTGATCCCCAACACGGACTCAGAGCAGCATGCTTTGGCGTGCAACATGCATATGTTCAAGGAATTGGAACTAAAGTACCAGTAGACTGATCCGTGAGTTTCAGGGACCACTTGTGTTGGCACCAATACAGGCTGCACCATAAAAGAAAATAAACAAAGCAAAATCTAAAAACATGATTCTATTTAACTGTTTCCATTTAGGGTAAATCAGTCAAGGCTCAGAGAAGGCGAGTAAGTCAAAAAATGTTAACAGGGAAGACGCTAAAAATGTCCAAATTCAGACCCTAAAAAAGTCCAAATTCAGAAATAACGACTAAAAATGCCCAAACTTACGACTAAAAATGTCCACATTCAGACCTTAAAAAATGTCCAAATTCAGACCCTAGTAAAAATGTCCAAACTCAGATCCTAAAATACCCAAACTCACGACTAAAAATGTTCAAATTCAGACCTAAAAATGTCCAAACTCACGACTAAAAATGCCCAAACTCACGACTAAAAAAGTCCAAATTCAGACCTAAAAAAGTCCAAATTCAGACCTAAAATGTCCAAATTCAGACCTAAAAATGTCCAAACTCACGACTAAAAAAGTCCAAATTCAGACCTAAAAAAGTCCAAATTCAGACCTAAAAATGTCCAAACTCACGACTAAAAAAGTCCAAATTCAGACCTAAAAATACCCAAACTCACGACTCAAAATGTTCAAATTCAGACCTAAAAAAGTCCAAATTCAGACCTAAAAATGTCCAAATTCAGACCTAAAAATGTCCAAATTCAGACCTAAAAATGTCCAAATTCAGACCTAAAAAGTCAAAATTCAGACCTAAAAAAGTCAAAATTCAGACCTAAAAATGCCCAAACTTACGACTAAAAATGTCCACATTCAGACCTTAAAAAAATGTCCAAATTCAGACCCTAGTAAAAATATCCAAACTCAGATCCTAAAAATGTCCAAATTCAGACCTAAAAATACCCAAACTCACGACTAAAAATGTTCAAATTCAGACCTAAAAATACCCAAACTCACGACTAAAAATGTTCAAATTCAGACCCTAGTAAAAATATCCAAACTCAGATCCTAAAAATGTCCAAATTCAGACCTAAAAATACCCAAACTCACGACTAAAAATGTTCAAATTCAGACCTAAAAAAAGTCCAAATTCAGACTTAAAAAAGCCCAAACTAACGACTAAAAATGTTCAAATTCAGACCTAAAAAAGTCCAAATTCAGACCTAAAAAAGTCCAAATTCAGACCTAAAAATGTCCAAATTCAGACCTAAAAATGTCCAAATTCAGACCTAAAAATGTCCAAATTCAGACCTAAAAATGTCCAAACTCAGATCCTAAAAATGTCCAAATTCAGACCCTAAAAATGTCCAAACTCACGACTAAAAATGTCCACATTCAGACCCTATAAAAAAAAGTCCAAACTCAGACTAAACATGTCCAAACTCAGACCTAAAAAAGTCCAAACTCGCATTTAAAAAGTCCAAACTCAGACAAAAAAAAAAGTCCAACACAGACTAAAACGTTCAAATTCATCAAAAAGACAAACTTTATTACATATATTGTCAACATGGAGGCACGTGAAGAAGGCTCTGTTGCTGCTCAGTTCTTCCAGAAGTTCGGGTTCTGGGCCAGCCTCCTCTGGAAGTTCTCGAACCACCTGAGGATGACGCTGGACGGGATGAAGGTCTCTGTGGGGTTCGGCGTCATCTGCGCCTGCGTCAGCGCGAAGGACGACACGAAGTTGTAGAGACTGTCCAGCATCTTCTGGGTGAACTGCATGAACGTGTCCACGGTGGACACGGCGGCGCTGGACACGGGGATCTGCTGCAGCAGCTGCTCCAGGGGCTCCACGGACACGCCCACCTGAGCCACGGACGGCTGCGCGGACGCCATTGTCCCGAAGGGGTGCGCGCCCCCCTCCCCGGACTTCAGCCCGGAGATCTTGAAGATGGCGCTGGGCTTGTCGTTGGTGATGAAGCCGAGCAGCTGCCACACCGGGCCGCCGCTCAGTGGGTCGGGGAACGAGAAGTACACGGCTCCGCCCATACCGGTGGGGAACGGCACCGAGCCCAGCATGAACACCACCACGTGATTCACGTTCTCGTAGTCCGCCAGGTTGAACACAAACTTGTCCGGTGCGACCTGCAGGGCGTCGGTTTGCACCAGCCTGCCGGCGACTAAACACCCGAACATCTTCTCTGCTGAGAGCCGAGCAACCCGTCCGAACACAACCTGCCGCCTAAAAACATCCACGGGGCGGAGGCTCGCTCCAAAACAACGAGCACGTAAAGGGCTCTCTAGAAACTTCTTCTTCTTCTTCTTCGAACGGTCAGTCTGCACACAGCGACGGGGCGTTGGCTCCCCCTGCAGTCTAGAAAGAGTACTGCACCCTGAAGCTGCACTCAAAAATAACGTGCTCGTTTGTCTGTCAGCAAAATATCTGGACAGATTTTAATCACTGGGTATACATCTACAACTGAATAACTTGGAGGAAGCCTTATTCAAGACGGCTACTACAGCTAACTGACATTAGCAAGCTCTACGTGATAGTAACCAAAGTTATCCTCAAAATAAACTGAGCGTTATGTATCAACTTTGTTTAAAATTTAGCATACAAGGAGGATAAGTATTCCTTTGATGGAAGCTAATTTAATTATAATTTAATACATGTATAATTTAATAATAATTTAATGTGACAGTTTTTGTTTCATTGTTATATAATTTCTACTATTTGCTTTTCATCGTTTACAATCATGTCCAGAACGCAGCAGCTCGTCTTTTAACAATAACTTTTAAAAAATATGAACACATAACCCCTGTCCTGGCTTCTCTTCACTGGCTCCCTGCCCACTGTCGGATTGATTTTAAGATTTTATTGCTTGTTTTTAAAATCTTAAAAGGTCTGGCCCCGTCATATTTATGTGATCTTATCAACATCTACACTCCTGTAAGAGCACTCCGGTCTACCAACCAGTTTCTCTTAGATGTCCCCAGATCCAGAATGAAATCCAGAGGTGATCGGGCTTTTGCGGTTGCTGCTCCAAAGCTGTGGAACAGTTTACCTGAGAATTTAAAGAGCGCTCAGACTGTTGAGACTTTTAAATCTTTGCTCAAGACTCATCTGTTTTACTTGGCATTTGATCCTCGCAGAGTCTGAGAACAAATTTTAGCAGATTTTATTGTTGTTGTGTATTTACTGTTAACTTTATTATGTTTCAGTGGCACTAGATGAATTCTACTCTGTTATTTATTATTATTTTTTAACTGTACAGCACTTTGGTCGGCTTCGGTTGTTTTTATGTGCTTTATAAATAAAATTGACATTGACACTTTGACACTTTATATGATCTATTGTTGTCTGTAGCTCATCTGTGTTCTTTGTCTATAGGTCTCTCTTGAAAATGAGCCCTTGAGGTCCAGTGAGACTAACCTGTTTAAGTAAAGGTTGAATGAAATGTTTTATTTTCTGACAATCCACCCATCATCTTCCACATTTGCGATAACTCTGGAACGAGTTACCGCTGCTCATCAAACAGGCCCCCTCCCTCTCGGTTTTCAAATCCCGGTTAAAAACTCACTACTACTCCATCGCTTTCAATGCCAGCTGATTTGTATTGGATCGTTTTATTTATGATCTGCAATGTTTTTATGTTTTTCGTGTTGTACTTCATTGTCTGTGTTGCCTGTTGCGTGTTTGTTTGTCCAGCACTTTGGTGTGGACTTGTTCCTGTTTAAAGTGCTTTACAAATAAAATGGTATGGTATGGTATGGTACATTTTTTCTAAGTTGGGTCTCAGGGCCAAGACATTTCGCTCACTTCTTCCAGTTTTTCTGGCAGCCCTCCCTGGGCTGCCACCTTACCGTGGTGGAGGGGTTTGAGTGTCCCAATGATCCTAGGAGCTATGCTGTCAGGGGCTTCATGCCCCTAGAAGGGTCACCCAAGGCAGACAGGTCCTAGGTGAGGGATCAGACAAAGTGCAGCCCAAAAACCCCTATGATGAGTACAATTAATGGACTAAGTTTTCCCTCGCCCGGACGCGGGTCACCGGGGCCCCACTCTGGAGCCAGGCCCGGAGGTGGGGCACGCTGGCGAGCGCCTGGTGGCCGGGCTTTTACCCATGGAGCCCGGCCGGGCACAGCCCGAAGAGGAGACGTGGGTCCCCCTTCCCATGGGCTCACCACCTGTGGGAGGGGCCAAAGGGGTCGGGTGCAATGTGAGATGGGTGGTGGCCGAGGGCGGGGACCCTGGCGGTCTGATCCTCGGCTACAGAAGCTGGCCATTGGGACATGGAATGTCACCTCTCTGGTGGGGAAGGAGCCTGAGCTAGTGTGTGAGGTTGAGAGGTTCCGACTAGAAATAGTCGGACTCACCTCAACGCATGGCTCTGGCTCTGGAACCAGTTTCCTTGAGAGGGGTTGGACACTCTTCCACTCTGGAGTTGCCCCTGGTGAGAGGCGCCGAGCAGGAGTGGGCATACTGGTTGCCCCCCATCTTGGTGCCTGTACGTTGGGGTTCACCCCGGTGAACGAGAGGGTAGCCTCCCTTCGCCTACGTGTGGGGGGACGGGCTCTGACTGTTGTTTGTGCCTATGCACCAAACGGCAGCTCAGACTACCCACCCTTTTTGGAGTCCTTGGAGGGGGTATTGGAGAGTGCGCCTCCTGGGGACTCCCTTGTTCTACTGGGGGACTTCAACGCTCACGTGGGCAATGACAGTGAGACCTGGAGGGGTGTGGTTGGGAGGAACGGCCCCCCTGATCTGAACCAGAGTGGTGTTCTGTTATTGGACTTCTGTGCTCGTCATGGATTGTCCATAACGAACACCATGTTTGAGCATAAGGGTGTTCATATGTGCTCTTGGCACCAGGACACCCTAGGTCGCAGTTCGATGATCGACTTTGTTGTCGTCTCATCTGATCTGCGGCCGCATGTCTTGGACACTCGGGTGAGGAGAGGGGCGGAGCTGTCGACTGACCACTACCTGGTGGTGAGTTGGCTCCGATGGTGGGGGAGGATGCCGGTCAGACCTGGCAGACCCAAACGTATTGTGAGGGTCTGCTGGGAACGTCTGGCAGAGTCTCCCGTAAGACGGAGCTTTAACTCCCACCTCCGGGAGAGCTTTGAACACGTTCCAAGGGAGGCGGGGGACATGGAGTCCGAGTGGGCCGTGTTCCGCGCCTCTATTGTCGAGGCAGCTTATCGGAGCTGTGGCCGCAAGGTTGTTGGTGCCTGTCGTGGTGGCAACCCTCGAACCCGGTGGTGGACACCGGCAGTGAGGGATGCTGTCAGGCTGAAGAAGGAGTCCTATTGGGCCTTTTTGGCTTGTGGGACCCCGGAAGCAGCTGATAGGTACCGGCAGTCCAAGCGGCATGCGGCTCGGGTGGTTGCTGAGGCAAAAACTCGGGCGTGGGAGGAGTTCGGAGAGGCCATGGAGAATGACTTCCGTACGGCTTCGAGGCGATTCTGGTCCACCATCCGGCGTCTCAGGGGGGGAAAGAGGTACGAGACCAACACCATTTATGGTGGAGGTGGCGTGCTACTGACCTCAACTCGGGATGTTGTGAGTCGGTGGGCGGAATACTTCGAAGACCTCCTCAATCCTACTGGCACGTCTTCCACTGAGGAAGCAGAGCCTGGGGACTTTGGGTCGGGTTCTCCGATCTCTGGTGCTGAGGTCGCCGAGGTGGTTAAAAAGCTCCGCGGTGGCAAGGCTCCGGGGGTGGATGAGATTCGCCCGGAGTTCCTTAGGGCTCTGGATGTTGTAGGGTTGTGTTGGCTTACGCGACTCTGCAATATCGCGTGGACATCGGGGGCAGTTCCCTTGGATTGGCAGACTGGGGTGGTGGTTCCCCTATTCAAAAAGGGGGACCGTAGGGTGTGTTCCAACTATAGGGGGATCACACTCTTAAGCCTCCCTGGTAAGGTCTATTCAGGGGTTCTGGAGAGGAGGGTCCGTCGGATAGTCGAACCTCGGATTCAGGAGGAGCAGTGTGGTTTTCGTCCTGGTCGTGGAACACTGGACCAGCTCTACACCCTCAGCAGGGTCCTGGAGGGTGCGTGGGAGTTTGCCCAACCAGTTTACATGTGCTTTGTGGACTTGGAGAAGGCATTCGACCGCGTCCCTCGGGGGGTTCTGTGGGGGGTACTCCGGGAGTATGGGGTACCAGGCCCTTTGATAAGGGCTGTTAGGTCCCTGTACGACCGGTGTCAGAGCTTGGTCCGCATTGCCGGCAGTAAGTCAGGCTCGTTTCCGGTGAGAGTTGGACTCCGCCAAGGTTGCCCTTTGTCACCGATTCTGTTCATAACTTTTATGGACAGAATTTCTAGGCGCAGCCAAGGTGTTGAGAGGATCCGTTTTGGTGGCCTTAGAATCGCTTCTCTGTTTTTTGCAGATGATGTGGTCCTATTGGCTTCATCAGCTCGTGATCTACAGCTTTCACTGGAGCGGTTTGCAGCTGAATGCGATGCGGCCGGGATGAGGATCAGTTCCTCCAAATCCGAGGCCATGGTCTTGAGCCGGAAAAGGGTAGCGTGCCCTCTCCGGGTCGGGGAGGAGGTCCTGCCCCAAGTGGAGGAGTTTAAGTATCTCGGGATCTTGTTCACGAATGAGGGAAAACTGGAGCGTGAGATCGATAGGCGGATAGGTGCAGCGTCCGCAGTGAAGCGGGCGCTGTACCGGTCTGTCGTGGTGAAGAGAGAGCTGAGTCAAAAGGCAAAGCTCTCAATTTACCGATCGATCTACGTTCCCACCCTCATCTATGGTCATGAGCTTTGGGTTATGACCGAAAGAACAAGATCTCGGATACAAGCGGCTGAAATGAGTTTTCTCCGCAGGGTGGCTGGACTCTCCCTTAGAGATAGGGTGAGAAGCTCAGTCATCCGGGAGGGACTCGGAGTAGAGCCGCTGCTTCTCCACATCGAGAGGAGCCAGTTGAGGTGGCTCGGGC
Organism: Garcialebias charrua; assembly: GCA_038048925.1. Lineage (NCBI taxonomy): Eukaryota > Metazoa > Chordata > Actinopteri > Cyprinodontiformes > Rivulidae > Garcialebias > Garcialebias charrua. Next base: position 6,019 of record JBBPBX010081042.1, on the reverse strand, counting down.
ATCTGGTTAGGATGCCTCCTGGACGCCTCCCTGGTGAGGTGTTCCGGGCATGTCCCACCGGGAGGAGACCCAGAGGAAGACCCAGGACGCGCTGGAGGGACTATGTTTCTCGGCTGGCCTGGGAACGCCTTGGGATTCCCCCGGAGGAGCTGCTCCAAGTGGCTGGGGAGAGGGAAGTCTGGGCCTCCCTACTTAGGCTGCTACCCCCGCGACCCGACCCCGGATGAGCGGAAGAAGATGGATGGATGGATGGATGGATGGACTCCAAGACTTTCCCAAACAGCTATGAGACAACATCTCTCCAAAGTGCTGGTGAAGATTCTCAGTCATCCAGGACATGATAAATCTGGACTATCAGAGAATTTCAGAAGGATTTTCAACAAACACAACATCCCAGTACATTTCAAACCCAGCAGGACTCTCAGACAGAGGCTGGTGCACCCAAAGGACAAAACACCAACACACAAACAGAGTGGTGTAGTTTATGCAGTCCAGTGCAACGAGGACTGTCCAGACCTATACATTGGAGAAACTAAGCAGCCTCTTCACAGAAGAATGTCCCAACACAGGAGAGACACCTCCTCTGGACAAAACTCAGCTGTTCACCTCCACCTCACGGACAAGGGTCACTCTTTTGAGGACCAGAATGTGCATATTTTGGACCGAGAGCACAGATGGTTTGAGAGGGGGGTGAAGGAGGCGATTTATGTAAAACGAGAGAAACCATCGTTAAACAGAGGAGGAGGCCTAAGATTTCAACTTTCTAAAACTTATGGTGCAGCTTTAGGACTGATTCCCAGACGTCTCTCACCTGAGGAGAACAGAAGAGCTTCGTTTGTGAATTAGACTAACAAGACTTTGACAGGTCCTTGCTATCAATGTGTGAGGTGTGAATTGTCAATTTACATACAGTAGGATGTGTGTGTGTGTTTCCTGTAAGGTCTGCTTTCACACACTGAACTTTGAATGGGTCACAGGCACGTGTTATCCCAAGTATGTGTGTGTGTGTGTTAGCTTCCAATTTACATGGGTTGGTGTGTGTCAGTGGATCAGTGTGCTTAGAACTTCTCTTGCTCTCAGTCTCCTCATTGAATTGAGAAAGCTCCTTGGATGAAGAGCGAAACGTCTTCTGTTACAAATAAAGTCCTTCTGTATTGAACGCCTTTTTTGATCTCTCCAAAGTGTCCGGGGTCTCCTCCCAGTCGGACATACCCGAAGCACCTGAGGCACCCAGGGCGCATCCTTACCCGATTCTTACCAGAGTCTGAACCACCTCAACTGGCTCTTCTGGGTGTGGAGGAGCAGTGGTTCTACTCCGAGTTTCTCCCTGATAACCAACATTTTCACCCTCTCTCTAAGAGAGTCCAGCTACCCTGTGGAGGAAACATTTCACTCACCTGTATCCGTGATCTCATTCTTTTGGTCACTACCCAGAGTTTGTGGCTATAGATGAGGGTAGGAATGTAGACCGACCGGTAAACAGAGATCTTCTTACATCTCAGCTCCCTCTTCACCACAACGGACCGGCACAGTCTGCAGTACTGTATACTGCAAACACCGCTCCAATCCGTCTGTCAATCTCACGCTCCATCCCTCCCTCATGAGCAAAACCCCGAGATACTTGAACTCCTCCACTTAAGACAGAACCTCACCCCGACCCATTACAATCAATCAAATCAACTTTATTTGTATAGCACATCTTAAAAACCACAGGGTTAACCAAAGTGCTATACAATAACACAAAAGACAAGTTAATTAAAATGATAAAAAACAAACAAAGCATACTAGAATTTTAAAAAATACATATACCATAAAATCCAGTGGTGGGCAACGCTAATCCAAAAATTAGTTCCGCTATTTCTAAAGCACTAATTAATTTATTTAGGTCCGCAATTTCAAAAGCACTAATGTCTTATGAAAATTAGGGGAAGCTAATTCTAATCCGCTAATTAAATTCAACAATTGGTAGCAGCAAGTTATGCAATATTTGCACTACACTGCCAACTAGCGGTGCATGAACTGTTATACAGTAAGTTGTTTGAGTTTCAGAGTATTTAGTTTGGTTCTCTTCAACAGGTTTGACAAGGACAAAATGTACCCATTCCAAAGTCTGTTAGCTAAACTGCTGACATATTTGGCTGTTTTTTTTTCTTCTTTTGTTACTTTTAGTACCACTAGATCGCATGTGTCAAACTCAAGGCCCGTGGGCCAAATCCGGCCTACCATAACCGTTTCTGTGGCTCTCTACACCCTAGAACTTCAAGATAACAGTTGTAAGCATGTTGCTCTCAGGTGATGGGTCCCCATCCCTACACTCCCTGGTCTCTCTGTTAATTGTCTTGCTTATCTCCTCCATTTTGTTGTCCAGGTGTTTGTGATTGTCATGCTGTGTGTTCATGTACCTGTATATAAAGTCAGGGATTTTTTAATTGATAAAGCTCTGTATATGTTGTATAACACAATCATTGTTCCACATTTAATCTATTGTATTGAGGTTTGGGGAAAAGCGTGCAAAACAATTACAAAGCCTGTTTTTATTTTACAAAAGAGAGCTGTAAGAGTAATCACCAGAAAACATTTCAGTCACCCATCAAACACCTTGTTTCTTCAGCTAAATTTATTGAAATTCCAGGAATTGGTAGAATATAGTATTTTATCAGTTATGTATAGGGCTCATAATAACACATTACCTTTAAATATCCAAAGAAATTTAGACAAAGTTATTACAATCTTAAAGGGACAGATATTCATCAAACCACAATTCAGAACCAGCTTAAAGGGACGGTCTACCTCAATTCAGGGAGTTGGATTGTGGAATGTTCTGGAGAGTGATGTTAAAAATGCAAAATCAATGTATACATTTAAGAAAAAGGTCAAAAAGGACTTGCTCAAAAACTATATATGATGTAGCTTAGTGTGTTTGTGTATTACAGTTAGAAAAATTAAGTAGAGTTATTCATTTTGTGATGTAGTTTGTGTATTACAGTTAGAAAAATTAAGTAGAGTTATTCATTTTGTGATGTAGTTTGTGTATTACAGTTAGATAAATTAGTAGATTTATTCATTTTGTGATGTAGTTTGAAGGTTATCATTGGTTGAACAAACTGTGAAATAAGGGGCAGATATAATAAGATTTCATCTTCTTTCTGCTCCTTTCATTTTATCCTACTTGTATTCTTGTATCTGATGAAACTGTTTTGTATTGTTCTTTTAAAATGAATGAATAAACATCAAATCAAATCAACGGCCCAGTCAGAGTCCAGAACCTGAACCTGAAGGTGGGACCTTCAGAGAGCTGAGCAGAAACCTCAAAGAACTGAAGCAACAATGGAAAGAAGAGTGGGTCAGAACTCCTCCAGAACCAGGAGAGAGACTGATGAAGTCCTGCAGAGAACCACAGAGGATTCTGCTGCTGAGGTTCTGTTGGGTCAGAGGCACAAGCTGAGGTTAAATTTTAATGATTTTAGAACTTGTTAAAGATCATCCATCCAGCCATCCAGCTAACTGTCTATTCATCCATCCATTCAGCTAACTGTCTATTCATCCATCCATCCATCCATCCATCCATTCAGCTAACTGTCTATTCATCCTTGTATCTGATGAAACTGTTTTGTATTGTTCTTTTAAAATGAATGAATAAACATCAAATCAAAAATAAGTCTGTATCTCTGTGTTTATCGTTGTCCTGGCATTGTCTCCTGTTGCCTCTGTCTCCTGAGTTCCTTGTGATTCCCTGAGTATGTAAGTTTGCTGCCCTGTCAGCTATTTTATGTTCTTAATTTCTGTGGCCGTCGCGGACGCCATTTTGAAGAGTCCTAATGGTGAACTACTTTTTAAATCCAGCAGATTTGACCATTTCGTGAAACTCTCAAGCTCAGAAAAACTTGTGCTATAACGTCAGCTATGAAATGTATTTTTTCTCAGCAAAGAAATAATTGTTTCTATCAGGTCCTGGACTGATTCATATTTGTTGAAATGTTTCATCATTTATCCAAAAGAATTTCACTCGACTCTGAGGAACTGCAACCAACTCAGTCGTAAACAGCACCATAGTGGATCGACCAGTTTGCTGGTTACAGCCAAAACTAGTTGTTCACATGCAGAAGGAGGACCATCAATCTAACAGTTGATCGTTAATGCCCTGATGGCCGCTTGCTATTTGCAGCAGGCTGAGTGATACTAGCAATACCGGTAATTGTAATAGGGGGAAAGTTGAAACCGGAGGCCTCCACCTCTGTTTAATGATGGATTGTTTCTTTTCACAATGGCCTCCTTTCTCTCAAACCATTGTTCCTCTCTATCAAGGATGTGAACATCTTCATCCCTGAAAGAGTGACCACTGGCCTGGAGATGAGTGTAGACCGCAGAGTCCTGACCTGATGATGATGATGATCTTCTGTGCTGGGCCATCCTTTTGGCCAGTGGCTGTTTAGTTTCCCCATTGTAAGACCGATCACCCTCCTGACACTGAACAGCATACACAATATTACTCTGTTTGTACCAGAGGACTGGATCTGAATCTAAACAAAATATCAAAACATGTTTCTTTTAAATAAAAAATAAAAGCCTTCAAAAAATGTGTTTATGTTTTATGAATTTTTTTTTCATTTAAATCATTGAAGGGATTTTTACTTGGATCTTTTGTTTCACACTTAAACACAGTTTTTGTGGAAACTACACAAATCGTGTGGAGAAAATTCAGACTTTTGTTGTTATAGAACAAGAACCTTGATTTACCACTTTGGCTGTGGCTGCCTGAGAGGAGTTGACGGAGGAGAGGGTGGACCCCAGAAACCATCTTTAACCAGCGAACTGATTGGTCCACTATGGGAGTGTGCTGCTTGTGGGACACAGTTTGTTTGTGGCTCCTCAGATTGATGAAGTCCTTTGGATGACTGACTAAACATTGTTGGATTTTTTTTAACCTGGATTATTGAGCATGCCATGAACCTTGATGAAGATTTTTTATATTTCACTTCTTTCATAAATGTTATTAGAGACAAATATTAGATATTTATCTTTTCATAATCCAAAATTATTCTATTTTGTCTAAAACTGCAGTGCATATGTTAAAATGCTTATTGATTCTTGATGATCATGCTAAAAGAACCAATTTTTACAAATGCTAATATTATTTCAACATGATATATTTTACTCAAATAACATTTAAAGCGGAAATTTCGAGACTATTATAAATAAAGGGTAAATGAAAAAATAATAATAATAATTTGCAGCACTAGAGCACAAAACGTTTTTTTTTTTCTGAATTAAAATCTGAAGATATTCTACCAATATGATTTTTTATTATTCTCTGGAAATTAAACAACTCATTATTTTTGACTCATAAAATCAGTATAACATGAAACACTGATGATGATGCCATAACCTAAATAAAGTAAACATATACTGTATAGACTTAAATTGAAACCTAATAAAAACAGATGACCAAGGTCTTACCAAAAGACCATGAAACTTAATGTATTTAAAATAATTAAACTTGCATTAATAACTTGGTGCCTGAAAGGTGCGCCGCGTGTTTTGATGTGTAAAATGACGCGTGCTTTCATGAGGCAGAACAGTGGTATTTCCGAGCTCCGGGGGTGTTCCTGAATGCGACACACAAAGCTCATCATCAGCGCTCGCGTTCAGTCGGGTTCGCTGATTGCTGCTACCGGCCCGTGGTCTCTCATCTCCTGCGACCCACTCTGAAAAAAATGGGCCTTTGTTGATTTATTTTACCCCGGATACCAACCACACAAACGGCTCCTAACCATCTTATTTTGGATGCCAAATATTGAGGTTCACATCGCTTCTTTAACGACGAAAAAACTTCGCCGTGACGGCGAGAAGCAGCCTGGGCCCTTGTCGCATATGGTGAGTGTCCGCCGTTGCGCTACGGCCTCTCGTCTCTCCCGGAACTCGAGGCCCGAGGCTCACGTCTGTGGTTGTAGGCCGTGGGTAGTGCCTGAGAGGACACTAGTGGGCCATTTAAACGGTTTATACAAAGTTGGGTTGTGTT
>JBBPBX010081041.1:0-16036 GCA_038048925.1 Garcialebias charrua | reverse complement strand
AAACATATAAAAATTTGGGTAGTATAGTCATTTTAATTGAGTTTATACGTCCTACCAAGGACATGGAAAGTGGCGTCCATTTTGTGAGGGATCTTTTCACTTGGTTCAACAGTGGAGTCAGATTTTCTTTGAACAAGTTTTTATGTTTTTTTGTCACTGTGACACCCAGATATGTAATTTTTTGTCTTTCAATTCTGAACGGCAAATTAGTAAAGTCTGATATATTTACTTTATTACTTAAAGGGAAAAGCTCACTTTTGGTAAGGTTTAATTTATACCCGGAGATCTGGCCGAATTGGGTAAACAAGTTGAGGGCAAAAGGCAATGAAGTTGATGGCTTGGAAATAAAAAGTAAAAGGTCATCAGCGTAAAGTGACACCTTATGTTCCATGTCATTTCTCCAGATGCCGGATATCTCCTTACTGGTTCGTAGTGCAATAGCGAGGGGCTCTATGGCTAGATCAAAAAGCAAGGGGCTAAGAGGACAGCCTTGGCGGGTGCCTCTTTGTAATTTAAATGGTTTTGAGGTTTGAGAATTAGTACGTACTGTAGCAGATGGCTGATGGTACAATAATTTAATCCAATGAATGAATTTTCCTCCAAAACCAAATTTACTAAGAGCTGCAAAAAGATAGTCAAATTCAACCCGATCAAAGGCCTTTTCAGCGTCAAGAGAAACAACACACTCATCCGAGACTGTGGGACTTGAATAAACTATGTTAAGCAACCTACGTATATTAAAATATGAATGTCGGTCTTTAATGAAACCTGTTTGGTCTTTTGAAATAACAGATGGTAAGACGGTTTCGAGCCTACGGGCAAGAATCTTAGCTAAAATTTTAACATCTGTATTCAAGAGAGAGATAGGTCTGTATGAGGTGCATTCCATTGGATCTTTTCCTTTTTTTACAAGTAGTGTGATACAGGCTTCATAAAATGACTGAGGGAGGGATCCTTGTTCAAAGCATTCAGTAAGGGTGGAACTAAGCTGAGCAGATAGTAGGACTGAAAATTTTTTAAAAAATTCAGAGGGAAAACCATCTGGACCTGGAGTTTTGCCAGACTGCATTGAAGCTATTGCTAGTGAGACTTCTGACTGGGAGATGGGTTCATCTAACCTGTTTTTGAGTTCAGGTGAGATGACAGGGATGTGAAGTTTAGCTAAGAAATCATCAATCTTTTTAGGATTGGTTTGTAATTGTGAGCTGTATAACTCCGAGTAGAAGTCTCTGAATGCATCATTAATTTTTTCATGATCTGTGATTGTATTGCCGTCTTGTTTTCGAAGTTTAGGAATAGTTTGCCTTGCCCTAGAGCCCTTAAGCATGGTTGCTAATAGTTTATCAGGTTTGTCGCCATGTACATAGAATTTGAATCTGTCATGCAAGAGAAAACGTTCAGCTGAATGTGTTGTTAGTAGGTCAAGCCTCGTTTTAAGTTCAATACGCTTTTTCAAAAGTTCCGGACATTGATTGTGTGCATATTTTATGTCAATCTCTTTGATTTGTTGCATTAGGTTATTCTGTTCATTAGTAGACTGTTTTTTTATTTTTGCTGAGTAGGCAATAATCTGGCCTCTGATATAGGCCTTAAAAGCATCCCATACTATGAGGCTAGAAATCTCTTGGGAGGAATTAGTAGCAAAAAAAATGTATCTCATCCTGAATAAACTTTAGAAAGTTTTCATCCGAGAGCAAGGTTGAATTAAAACGCCACTGTCCAGTTCTTGGGGAAAAGTGAGGAAGAGATAGGGACATAGTGAGTGGGGCGTGATCTGAAATTACTATGCTCTGGTAATCACAGGAGCAGATCTGATTTAAGTATCTAATATCTGTGATAAAGTAATCAATTCTTGAATAAGTTTTGTGTACGTGTGAAAAATATGAGTACTCTCTCTTATCAGGGTTTAGAGCACGCCACACATCGCACAGTCCGTAGTCAGATAAAAAGGTTTGAATGACTGATGCAGATTTGCTTATGACATTAGTTTTAACAGATGAGCGGTCCAAAACTGGGTCCAACCAGCAGTTGAAATCACCGCCCAGCACCAGACGATATTTATTGAGATCGGGTAAAGAAGAAAATAGTTGTCTAAAAAAATTATCATCATCTGTATTAGGAGCGTAAACATTCACCAGTGCAACTAAAGTGCTGTAGAGTTTCCCACTCACTATAACAAACCTGCCATATTTATCAGCTACCACATTATGGGCCTCAAATGGAGTGTTCTGGCTGATCAGTATGGAGACCCCTCGTGCTTTGGCTTGAAAGAGAGAATGAAAGCGTTGTCCTCTCCAGCATGCCAGGAGACGCACGTTATCAGAGCTCCTGATGTGAGTCTCCTGTAGAAACGCCACATCTGTATTAAGGTGTTTAATATGGGAGAAAACCTTTCTTCTCTTCACTGGATGGTTTAAACCTTTAACATTCCAACTTAGGAAGTTTAAGTGCTGACTCATGTGATTTCAGAAATAAAGCTTGTGTGCTCCTTTATTACAGGTATGACAAATAGAGACTGAAACAAAAAAGATGAAAGTAAAATTATGCAACTGTGTGAGACTCCTGGCAGTGACCTTAGCCCTCCCCCATCCCCCCAACAAAAACAAACAAACAAACAAACAAAAAAGCAAAAACAAAAAATGGCTGCCAGAGAAAAAAAAATAAAATAAAAAAAATAAAAATGGCAGCAAGCTCTTCAAACCTAACATTCTTAAAAATTTAATCTTCCTGGTCTCAGAGACGAATCAGAGCTAACCACTGCTCCTAGGAATAAATGTAAACCCCTTATAATAATAGCCTACTGTATTAATATCTGACAAAAACAAACAACCATGACCACAGTAGATTTTTTTTTTGTATATAATAATAAGTTCAAAAATTAATGTGAAAGGAGTCTCCAGTCTTAGGCTATATTATTCAGCCATAATCAAACTGCTGTGTGGTGGGGCTACCTTTCCATTCATAAAGTCCACTGTGGGAACAGGGGGTGGCCAGAATCAATCCTTCATTAATAAATTAACATATGTCTGTTCTGAAAAAATATAGCCTACAAATGCGCACTGAAGGAAAAAAAGCTGCGCGTGTCTCCAAAGTGCACCCTGCCACGCCCCTGCATGTGTGTGTTTGTTACCTCTCATCCACTTTAACTAATGAAGTTATTAATTCATGGGTTCTCCGATGATTTGGGCAGTTTCTTGAGGTATTGTTGAGCCTCCTCCACCGAGCCCAAAAACTTTTTGGCACCGTTGAGCTGCGTTATGCGGAGCCGGGCTGGGAAGAGCAGAGCCGGCTTCAAACCTCGTTTGTAAAGTTCACTCATCACGTCCTTGTACTCCGCGCGCCGGCTGAGCACGTCAGGGCTGTAGTCTTCCACAATACGAAGGGACGCGCCTTTGTAGTCGAACTTCCCTCTGCTCCTGGCTTCACGGATGATGAGCTCTTTGGTCAGGTAGCGGTGCAGGCGGATGATCACCGGGCGCGGAGGGTTCCCCGCGGGCCGTTTGGCTGCGAGGGAGCGGTGCGCTCTGTCCAGCTCAGGTGGAGTCGGGAGGACCTCTTTCCCAAATAACTCACAGAGGAGGGTGGAGAAGAAGTGAGTCGGGCGCCCGCTTTCCGTGTCTTCAGGTAAACCTAGGACTCGGACATTCTGACGTCGGCTCCGTCCTTCGAGATCCGAGACTTTAACTTTTAATTTAGCGTTGTCCTCACGGAGAGCAGCGCATGACTCTTCGAGGGTGGACACGCGCTGGCTCAGATCTTCTGTTGCGAGCTCCAAAGAGCTGACTCGTTCTGCCTGTTCCTCCAGGGCCTGTCGTACCTGGTCCAGCTTGGAGCTGAGCATGTTGGCTGACGCTGTGATCTCAGACGCCAGATCCTCCCGGTGCTGCTCAAACAACGCAGTGATAGCCTCCAGCGTTAAACCCGCATCCTCCTTCTTGCTTCCTTTTGCGTTTCTAGAAGCCATAGTCAGAATAAAGAAAAAAGTCTCCAACGCTGAAGTTATACGGCAATTAGTGGAGAAAATAGCCGTCTGTGGGGTGGTGTTAATTAAAAAGTTTGGATGTCACCGGAGCAGCTCGTTGACACGTCTACCCTGTTCGCATGACAAACCGGAAGTCCCGACTTTAATTGTTTTAAAGGACATTGTGGATCACATGCATCATTCTAATTCACCTTTGGACTGTGTTCCCTCTCGACTGTTTAAGGAAGTTTTTAACACTCTTGGTCCATTAGTTCTTGTCATGATTAACATGTCCCTGACATCAGGCTGTGTTCCAGCTTCTTTTAAACATGCTGTTGTGCAGCCTCTCTTAAAGAAGAAGAACCTCGATTCAGCACTGAACTTAAATTATAGACCCATTTCAAAACTACCTTTTCTGTCAAAAATTTTAGAGAAAGTTGTTTTTAATCAACTTAACCCTTGTGCGATCTTAACATTCTGTTTACTCCCCTTGTCCTATGGGTCAAAAATGACCCGCACTACCAAAGACCCAAAATAAAGCAGCTTTATTGAACTTTAAATCCAAAATCCATTTTCCACGATGAAACAACCTGTTATTTATCAATGCATCTCAATTATTATTATTATTATTATTTTATCATGTATTTTTGTTACACAATACAAAAAGACAATCACCAGTTAACAGTATTACACTTTTTTTTTACCACAAACCAACTGTCAAAACAGTTTTCTTTTACACAGTAAAGGTTTATTATGGCTATTATATAAATGTAAAGTAATTATTTCTGAATTATTTATATTGAAAGGGAAAAAACAGTCAACAATCTGGAACTTTTTTGTCACGTTTATTTTTTAAATATTTTTTAGGAAGTGAATTATAAAAATACTTCTCTCATAACACAACAAAAAAACAAAATGTTGCTTGATTTTGTGAACAATTTTCAACTTCTACTATATTTATCACATGTAGGACAGTATGTGAGCCCCTTCTTGTTTGCTCTGGTGATGGACCGACTAACAGATGAGGTCAGGCAGGAATCCCCATGGACTATGATGTTTGCAGATGACATTGTGATATGTGGTGAGAACAGGGAACAGGTGGAAGAGAACTTGGAGAGGTGGAGGTATTCACTTGAAAGAAGAGGAATGAAAGTCAGCCGTAGTAAGACAGAGTACATGTGTGTGAATGAGAGGGAGGCCAGTGGAACAGTGAGGCTACAAGGAGCAGAGGTCACAAAGGTGCAGAACTTCAAGTACTTGGGGTCCACTGTCCAGGAAAATGGGAATGTGGTAAAGAGGTGAAGAAGAGAGTCCAGGCAGGATGGAGTGGATGGAGAAAAGTTTCAGGAGTGATTTGTTACAAAAAGGTGTCAGCAAAGGTCAAAGGAAAAGTTTACAAGACAGTGGTGAGACCAGCTATGTTGTATGGTCTGGAGACAGTGGCATTGACAAAAAGACAGGAGAAAGAACTGGAAGTGTCAGAAATGAAGATGTTGAGGTTCTCCTTAGGAGTGACAAGGATGGATAAGATCAGGAATGAGATCATCAGAGGTACAGCACATGTTGAACAACTGGGAGATAAAGTTAGGGAGGCCAGACTGAGATGGTTTGGACATGTCCAGAGGAGGGACAGTGGGTATATTGGTAGAAGGATGTTAGAAATGCAGCTGCCAGGAAAAAGACACAGAGGAAGGCCAAAGAGGAGATATATGGATGCAGTTAGAGAGGACATGAAGGTAGTTGGAGTGAGGACAGAGGATGCAGAGGACAGAGTGAGGTGGAGGAGGATGACTCGCTGTGGCGACCCCTGAAAAGGGAAAAGCCGAAAGAAGAAGAAGAAGAAGAAGGACAGTATGTGTGAACGTGAGAATGGGCTTTGCAGATGTGTTTCTCACATGTGCAGCACACAGCTTTTGTCTTGCAGTCCTTCTTCCAGGGGCAGAACTGGCACCTTTTTCTTTTGACTGACCCAGCTGCAGCCTTTATTATTTCTTAGTTTGTTTTTTTGTTTTGCTTGGCAGCTTGTGTGATGTGAGGGGTTAGCTGCAGATCAAGAGTGCAGGTGCAGGTCAAATGCAAGTTCTAGTGTCTTTGATGTGTGTGTGTGTGTGTGTGTGTGTGTGTGTGTGTGTGTGTGTGTGTAGAGAGAGTTTGTGTGTGGCCTTTGAACTTTTTTCTGGTGTTTAAATGCCTTTATAATTCACGGGTCAAAAATGACCCATAGGACGATCTTTGGACCCTAGTGGTGTACAGCCCACATGTAAACCTAGACAAAAACAAAGTATCACTTTTTGTAATGATGGGGTCACTTTAGGAAAAGTCATAAAATTTCAAGTTGGAAAAATATAGTTTAAGGTATTTTTTCTATAGCTAAACAAGGTAGCGGGTCACTTTTGACCCGCAGGACAACACAAGGGTTAAGAGGTTTTTAACTGCCAACAGCATTGGTGAAAAATTCCAGTCAGGTTTTAAATCAGGCCACAGCACAGAGACAGCCCTTTTAAGAGTTTTTAATGACCTTCTTTTAACTGTTGATGCAGGAGGATCTGCTGTTTTAGTGCTTTTAGACCTTTCTGCTGCCTTTGATACTGTGGACCATAACATCTTGTTGTCACGACTGGAACACGTGGTCGGTATCAAAGGCACAGTTTTATCCTGGTTTAGATCCTACCTGACTGACAGAAGTTTTTCTGTTCATTTAGGGAACTGTTCTTCATCTCCAGCTCCTTTGATCTGTGGAGTCCCTCAAGGGTCTATTTTAGGTCCACTGCTTTTTAATTTGTACATGTTGCCTTTGGGGTCCATTTTTAGAAAACGCAACATTCCTTTTCACTGCTTTGCTGATGATACACAGTTATATCTTCCGATTGAGTCAGACAGAGTCACTCCACTGGATTCACTCCTGGACTGTCTGAATGACATTAAAATCTGGTTAAAACTTAATTTTCTTAAGGGGTGGATTTCAAAAGGCCTAACTAGTTATCATTCTTTTGTCCACAAGGGGGCGTTCCAAAGCTTTGAATCCTTGAAAACAAAATACAACTTATGCACAGATGACTTTTTTAGATATCTACAGGTGAGAAATTATTTTTACCAAGACCTACAAATACATTTACAAAATTTGGGATTTGTGGAAACATTTATATCATTATCTAAATCAAAGACGGGTAAAATTATTTCCAGGATATATAACGCCATCCTGCAGTGTAAGAAAGACAGCACTGTTTATGTTAAAGTGAAATGGGAAAAAGAAGGTAACCTGACGATTCCAGAGGAAGATTGGGACCACATTTGTAAGATACCATGGACAACAACAAGATCGAAGGTTTGGCGTGAATTTTGCTGGAAAAACATTTTAAGATTTTTCATAACCCCAGAGCAGAAACGATATCAAGGAAAAGGTAGTGCATGCTGGAGATGCGGCAGGGATGGTGCCAATCATTTCCATATTTTCTGGGGCTGCCAAACCATTCAACAATATTGGTCTCAAATACATGAGCATCTACAGAACATTTTCACATTCGATTTTCCTTTAACCTTTGAATGCATATTTCTATGTAACATACCGGTCGATAAACTGAACTATAATGATCAAAAACTTCTGTACATTTTGCTGGCGGGGAGCAAAAAGGCCCTCACAAGAAAATGGCTTAAACAGGAACCCCCAACAACTGAAGACTGGATTAATGTAGTGAAAGAGATTTATGTATTGGAGAAACTGTCTTATTCCATTAATGTTCAGATGGTCACATTCTATAAGATATGGTCAAAATGGACAGAATATGTTAAACCTGTTATGTCTGACTTTGTGTAAACCTTGCTGCCATTCAGGTTGATATCTGGACTTGATATGTAATGTCAATGATTCTTAATATTCAGGCTACCCCGCCACTCACATGTAAGTTCTGGTTGGTTTTTGCTTAGGTTTTTATTTTGTTTTATTTTATTATTATTATTATTTTGTTTATTTTCATTTTATTATTATTATTTTTTATTATTTCTCTAGCTGCTGTTCGGTTTGTTAAAAAGGAAAAATGAGGAAACTAAGAATGTAAAAAGAGAAAGAAATCAATATAACTATAATTGTACTGTAACTGGCTTTCTCAATAAAAATTAAAAAAACAAAAACAAAAAAAAAACTTAATTTTCTAAATCTAAATGAAAATAAAACGGAAGCCATCAGCTTTGGCAAATGTAACACTCTAAATGTTCTTGGCCCTTTGGCTTCATACAGCCACTCCAATGTCAGGAATCTGGGAGTTATTTTTGATAGTGCTTTTAAGTTAGACAAACAGATAAATGCTGTAGTTAAATCCGGTTTCTTCCAGCTAAGACTCATTGCCAAGGTGAAGTCTTGTCTCTCTTTCAGAGACCTTGAAAAGGTGATTCACGCTTTTATTACTTCTCGCTTGGACTATTGTAATTCACTGTATGTTGGTTTAGACAAATCATCTTTGCATCGTTTACAATCTGTCCAGAACGCAGCAGCTCGTCTTTTAACTTCAACTAAAAAATATGAACACATAACCCCTGTCCTGGCATCCCTTCACTGGCTCCCTGTCTGCTATCGAATTGATTTTAAGATTTTATTGCTTGTTTTTAAAATCTTAAAAGGTCTGGCCCCATCATATTTATGTGATCTTATTAATATCTACACTCCTGTAAGAGCACTCCGGTCTACCAACCAGTTTCTCTTAGATGTCCCCAGATCCAGAATGAAATCCAGAGGTGATCAGGCTTTTGCGGTTGCTGGTCCAAAACTGTGGAACAGTTTACCTGAGAAAGTAAAGACCGCTCAGACTGTTGACACTTTTAAATCTTCACTTAAGACTTAAGTATTCTGTACCACAGACTGTACCCAGGGGAGGCCACACCCAGTCTATATGGTTTACCCAAAATCCACAAACAAGGTGTACCTTTAAGAACAATTGTTAGCATGATTAACTCGGTCACTTACAATGTTTCCAAATATCTGGCATCTGTACTCATCCCTTTAGTTGGCAGCTCAGAACACCACATACAGAACACCATGGACTTTGTGGAGAAGGTGAAGGGTGTCATCATGGAGACTGATGAAACAATGGTCTCTTTTGATGTCACATCACTCTTTACGTGCATTCCTGTTGATGAAGCAGTAGAGGTGGTCTGTTTAAGGTTAAAATCAGACACCACTCTGAACAGCAGGACCACACTTTCCACAGAGCAACTGTGTCAACTCNAGGGCTTTCTCTGTAGCAGGCCCAAGACTCTGGAACGAGTTACCGCTGCTCATCAAACAGGCCCCCTCCCTCTCGGTTTTCAAATCCCGGTTAAAAACTCACTACTACTCCATTGCTTTCAATGCCAGCTGATTTGTATTGGATCGTTTGATTTATGATCTGCAATGTTTTTATGTTTTTCGTGTTGTACTTCATTGTCTGTGTTGCCTGTTGCGTGTTTGTTTGTCCAGCACTTTGGTGTGGACTTGTTCCTGTTTAAAGTGCTTTATAAATAAAATGGTATGGTATGGTATGGTAACTCTTGAAACTGTGCCTGCAGTCAACCTACTTCACATATGGGGAGCAATATTATAGGCAGAAACATGGGTGTGCTATGGGGTCGCCAGTTTCTCCTATTGTTGCCAACCTGTACATGGAGGAGGTAGAAAAGAAAGCCTTGACTTCCTTTTCAGGGAGACCACCAAGTCATTGGTTCAGGTATGTTGATGACACCTGGGTTAAAATTAAATCTCAGGAAGTCCAACATTTCACTGATCACATCAACTCTGTGGATAAATATATCAAGTTCACACGAGAAGATGTAAAAAATGGCAGGTTGGCTTTCTTGGACTGTGAGGTCTCAGTTTCTGATAGAGGAAATTTGCAAACTGATGTGTACCGCAAACCCACCCACACAGACCAGTATTTACAGTTCGACTCCCATCACCCTCTGGAGCACAAGTTAGGAGTCATCAGGACTCTGTATCACAGAGCAGACAGCGTCCCCACTAACTTAGGAGCCAGACAGAAGGAGAAATCACACACAAAACAGGCTCTAGGGAAATGTGGATATCCTAACTGGGCCTTCCTGAAAGCAGAGAAGAAACCCAAACAGGACTCCAGCCAGCCATCAGGTGAAAAGAAGGAACCCAGACCAGTGGTCATTCCGTATGTTGCGGGAGTTTCAGAGACATTGAGACGTTTATTCTCTAAACACAACGTCCCAGTGGCTTTTAAACCCCAAAATACATTACGGCAAAGACTGGTTCATCCCAAAGATCCAGTCCCCCGGCACAAACAGAGTAATATTGTGTATGCTGTTCAGTGTCAGGAGGGCTGTGATCAGTCTTATATCGGGGAAACTAAACAGCCACTGGCCAAAAGGATGGCCCAGCACAGAAGATCAACATCATCAGGTCAGGACTCTGCAGTCTACACTCATCTCCAGGCCAGCGGTCACTCTTTCAGGGATGAAGATGTTCACATCCTTGATAGAGAGGAACGATGGTTTGAGAGAGGAGTAAAGGAGGCCATCTTTGTGAAAAGAAACCGTCCATCATTAAACAGGGGTGGAGGCCTCCGGGTTCAACTGTCTCCCTCTTACAATGCTGTTATTGCTAGTATCACTCAGCCCTCTGTGAATAGCAAACAACCATCAGGGTGCTAATGATCCATTGTTAGGCTGATGGCCCTCCTTGATCATGTGAGCAGCTGGTTTCAGGCTGTCATCAGCCAACTGGTTGATCCACTGTGGGAGGGTGCTATTTATAAGACTGAGCTGAACACAGCAACTCAGACTGAGGAAGTCTTTCGGACGAAAGACGAAACGTTTCTACATTTTTTTTGCTTTGTTTTGTTTTATTTTTTGAATGTCCAGAGGACCAGACTTAGCTTTTTTAGATTTTTCTACCTGGATTATTGAGCATGCATCAGAGTATTCACTTAAGACTCATCTCTTTTACTTGGCATTTGATCCTCGCAGAATGTGAGATCAAATTTTGAGCAGATTTTATTGTTGTTGCATTTACTGATAGCTTTATTATGTTTAGTGGCACTAGATGCATTTTACTCTGTTTTTATTTTTTATTTTTTTACTGTAAAGCACTTTGGTCGACTTCGGTTGTTTTTATGTGCTATATAAATAAAATTGACATTGACATTGACATTAACTTCCAGTATGGATTTAAACACTATACACACTTCACATTGTAAAATAAGTTTAGGAAATTGAATGTTCCAGAACACCACTTAAGAAAATATAACGTTTAATAGGAAAAGTTTGAAGTGACAAACAGAAGTAACGAATTTCCATCTGGTGTCTCACGGCTTCCTCCAGAAAATGACACAGGTTGTTGAATTCTGGTGATTTTCTTCTGGTGACTGTAAAAGAAAAATGTGGTTAATTTAGTCCAGAAACTGTTTTTTTTTTTTTTTACTAATAGAATGTAATCACAGGATGTTCATGTACTAACTATAACCTGTTTGAGTTATTTGAATTAATATTCAATGTTTTATAGACACAAGCTAGCTTGACACATTTATGTCTATAAAACATTGAATATTAATTCAAATAACTCAAACAGGTTATAGTTAGTACATGAACATGTTGTGATTAAAATGAGTTAGTTTGAAAAACAACTTTATTGTGTTGCCACGTCACCTTATATACTTCCTCACGTGTTCTTAAAGGACAACACCCACCATGACACTAACAATTCACCATATTGTACAATTACTGTAATTTATTATTAGGTCTATTTTCATTTTTGCATTTGGGCCAGGCAAGGGTTAAAAAAAACAAAAAAAAAACAACCCACTCCCGAATGAATCCGGAAACCTGGCCGAAGAGTCCCGAAGGGTCATGTGACTTTTGTTACATCGATCTCCACCCAGAAGGCAGAAGGTAGGAGTGAGTTTCCATGGAGGTTTATGAGAGAGAGTGGTAGTTAAAACTGCATATTTCCTGCATATTTCCTGGTGCATTTGTGTGTATATGGACCAGCGCTCTGATTTTATTTATTATTTATTTTATAACACCGCTGCGGACCTTTTGCTGCTCTCATTCATTCTGCCCCTGAGGAGCGAGCCGTGAGCTGCGCGCGTCTCTGGCTCCTCGTTCCGCTGGTCACCTTTGAAGTTCCTCGTGCCGGTGTAATTTGCTCCCTCGAGTGTATGTATTTGCTCTCGTCAGCCTTGTTGCGGGGAGCACGGGTCGGGAAGCACGCGCGCGCGCAGAGCTCAGCTGAGCGGCTGGCTGCCTTTCTGGTCACGGGGGGAGAGAATAAAAAGTCGATGCGGAAATGAATGAATTTGTCGCGATCAAACGAATTAAACTAGTATGTCTAAGTGGATGCTCGCTCAGAATATGAGTGAGCGACAGCAGGATTAATCAACACAGGCAGCTTTAGGGAATATTTAAAAATGCTTCCTTTTTCTTTTCCTCGCTCGCCTGTAACTCCAAGGCGTCACTTTGGTGACGTGAATGCCCTTGTGAATGCCCATATATGGAGAGGGGCAGATTTTCCCGGAGCTGCATGCTAAAATCTGCTATAAATCATGAAATAACACATTTAGTGTTATTTCTCCACAATATAAGTAAACGCTCCTGTATTATTTTTAAATAAACTAATAAATATTAATGGCGATGCAATTTGAAAACATGGTGGGTGTTGGGCTTTAATTATATGACAGGATGTACGTGTCCTTTCAAAATAAAACGTGTTTGACAAATGAAAGCATACTCATTCCACTCAACACCCTTACTTGCGTTCATTTTGTCAAAATTATACACAGTCAAAAACAAAATATCAAACAAAACATTATTTACATTATTTACACTCCAAAAATGTATTTTTCAAACTTCAATAACTTTGCTTTTGTTGCAGGCTTTGTGAAAACATCCGCCACCATTAAATCTGTTGGACAATATTCCAAATTCAGTTTTCCTGCATTGACATTTGATCTCACAAAATGATATTTGATGTCAATGTGTTTACATCTGTTTCTGCTTACAGGATTCTTTGTTAGAGCAATAGTCCCTTGATTATCTTCAAATATTTTGGGTGGTTTCATTTGATGTTTGTACATGCTCTGCAACAGTTGTGACAAATACAGACATTTTGGGCAGCATGGTGGCACAACTGGTAAAGCTGCTGCCTCTCAGCGAGAAGGTTGCCGGTTCAAATCCCGGTCCGGGGCCTTTCTGGTTGGAGTTTGCATGTTCTCCCCGTGCATGCGTGGGTTTCCTCCGGGTACTCCGGTTTCCTCCCACAGACCAAAAAACATGCTTGTTAGGCTGATTGGTGACTCTAAATTGACCCTAGGTGTGAGTGTGAGAGTGGATGGTTGTTTGGTGTGAGTGAGACAGGTCCCTCTTGTAAATGAGTCCCCGTGACTCAACGAGGCTAGCCTGTATAAATAAAGGTTGAATGAATGAATGAATGAATTCTTGTGTGGTTGCTGATAAAGCTATATACTCTGTTTCACAGGTTGATAATGCAACAGTTGGTTGTTTCTTTGTTTTCCATGATACTAAAGTACCTTTTTCATTTAAACTTGTGCAGTAACCCGTAACACTTTTTCTGTCAGCTATGTCTGCAGCCCAATCTGAGTCACTATGGGCGGTCACATGTAAATCATTTTCACATTTTCTGTAATACAATGCCTTGTCCTTTGTTTGTTTCAAATATCTTAGTACATGTTTTACCATAGTCCAGTGTTCCATAGTTGGTTCATTTAGATGTTGTGATAATTTGCTTAAGATAAAGCTTAAATCAGGTCGAGTACATGAAGTTAAATAGATAAGGCTACCAACTGCCTCTCTGTACTCTTTTACATTCTCCATTTTCTCAGCATCTTCATTGCAGTTCAGTTTTTGTTCACAAGGAGTAGATCTTGGTTTGCAGTCTTGCATTTGAAATCTTTCAAGTATTTTATCTACATATTCTTCTTGTGACATTTTTACATGATTTTCTGTGTGCTCAAAATGGATGCCAAGAAAATGTTTGAGTTTGCCCTTATCTTTCATTTTGAATCTCGCTGTTAGGATTTCCTTCACAGTTTTCAGAATATTTTCATCACTGGCAGCAATAATAATATCATCAACCCAAATTAGTATTATTACTTTGTTCTTTTCTGTTTCCCTGGTATAAACACAATGGTCTGCACTGCAGGGTTCTGTATGAAATCATTTTCAGTTAAGTAGTCATGTAATGTCCTGTTCCAATTTCTGCCTGACTGTTTTAAGCCATAGAGTGATTTTTCTAGTTTATAAACCAGTTTCTCATTTGATTTTCCTTTTATTTCATATCCTTCAGGTTGCTCTACATAGACTTCAAAATCTATTGGTGCATGTAGGCATGCAGTTTTTACGTCCATTTCAGAGAGTCAGAGTCAGAGAGTCTTTATTGTCATTTGCACCGCATGTGGTACATGAGATGAAAACGAGATTATGTACACGAGGTCCCAGTTACATCCAACAACAAATGAAAGAGAAAAACAGTAATAACATCGAGAACTAACTAAGAAAAACATCAACTAGTAATACACTAAGCCTAATATAGTGGGAATAAACAGCAGCACGAACATGAGTTTGTATGAGCAGATGGTCACAGATGGTCACAGATGAACACAGCAACAAGAAAACATATCAGCATCACCATGATGTGATATTTTGCAGTGTTTATTTTAATTTTATTTTTATTTATTCATGAGTCTAACAGCCTCAGGGTAGAAGCTGTTCCTCAGTCTAGTGGTTCTACACTTGATGCTCCTCAACCTCCGTCCTGAGGGGAGTGGGGCAAAGAGTGAGTGTGCTGGATGAGTGAGGTCTTTCATGATACAGGTGGCTCTTTTCCTGCATCTAGAGGTGTAAATGTCTGTGATGGTGGGGAGACTGACTCCAACAGACTTCTGTGCAGCCTTCACCACTCTCTGCAGAGCTTTTCTTTCTTCAACTGTGCAGCCTCCATGCCACACGTTGATGCTGGAGCACAGGATGCTCTCCACTGCACACCTGTAGAACGAGGTGAGAACTGGGCTGCTCAGACCGGCTCGTCTCAGCCGTCTGAGGAAGTAGAGTCTCTGATGACCTTTCTTGATCAGGCTGGTGGTGTTGTTGCTCCAGCTGAGGTTATCATTCATGTGTACACCCAGGTATTTGTAGCTGGAGACCACTTCCACTGCAGACCCACCTATTATCAGTGGGGCATGGGTGTGTTTGTTCCTTCTGAAGTCCACAATCATCTCCTTTGTCTTCTTCACATTCATGTGAAGATTGTTCTCTTTGCACCAGCTCTCCAGATGTTCCACCTCCTGTCTGTAGCTGGACTCATCATTGTTTGTGATGCATCCCACCACCGCTGTATCATCTGCAAACTTAACAATATGACAGCCTGGAAGTGTGGCTGTACAATCATATGTGAGCAGAGTGAACAGAAGGGGGCTCAGCACACATCCCTGAGGAGAGCCAGTGCTGAGGGTTATGGTGGAGGAGGAGAAGTTGTGGATCTTCACGGACTGTGGTCTGTCTGTTAAGAAGTCTAGTATCCAGTTACAAATAGAGGGGCTTAGTCCAAGTGTAGATAGTTTGTCTATCAGAGTTTGGGGGATCATGGTGTTGAAGGCAGATGTGAAGTCCACAAAGAGCAGACGCACGTATGAGTCCTTCTGATCCAGGTGGGTGAGAGCAGTGTGGACCACGGAAGAAATGGCGTCCTCTGTTGATCGGTTCTCACGGTATGCGTATTGATGAGGGTCCTCATTGATGTTGACGGTTGCCTTGATGTGGGACATGACCAGTTTCTCAAAACATTTAGCGACTATCGGGGTGAGGGCCACCGGTCTATAGTCATTCAGACCAGTCACTGTGGAGCTCTTTGGGACTGGGATGATGGTCGCGGTCTTCAGGCAGGTGGGAACTGACTCCAGTGCAAGTGAGGTGGTGAAGATGTCAGCCAGCACCTCACAGAGCTGGTCCGCACATTCCTTCAGAACTTTCCCTGGGATGTTGTCTGGTCCGGTTGCTTTATGAGGATTAATCTTTCTGAGACTGCCTCTCACTTCTGCTGCGGACACCCTGAGATGCTCTTCATCTGGT
>JBBPBX010081040.1:0-16036 GCA_038048925.1 Garcialebias charrua | reverse complement strand
AAGGCTCGCAGCATTGGAGCAGGGTTCAAACTGTTTTACCATGGTGTGGATAGAAAGAGAAATGGAGTAGGGGTGGTCCTGAAGGAGGAGTTGGCAAAGAATGTAGTAGAGGTGAAGAGAGTGTCAGATAGGGTGATGTGTCTGAAGGTAGAAGTAGAAGGTCTGATGCTAAACATAGTCAGTGGTTATGCTCCACAGGTTGGATGTGATGGGGAGGAGAAAGATACATTTTGGAAAGATCTGGATGAAGTGATAGAGAGTATTCCCAGGGAGGAAAGAGTGGTGATTGGAGCAGACCTGAATGGACATGTTGGTGAAGGAAACAGAGGGGATGAGGAAGTGATGGGTAGGTTTGGTGTCAAGGAAAGAAACCAGGAAGGACAGATGGTGGTGGATTTTGCCAAGAGAATGGAAATGGCTATAGTCAATACCTATTTCCAAAAGAGGGAGGAACATAGAGTGACCTATAAGAGTGGAGGAAGGAGTACGCAGGTCGACTACATTCTGTGTAGAAGAGGAAACCTGAGAGATTGGAGACTGTAAGGTTGTGGCAGGGGAGAGTGTGGCCAGACAGCATCGGATGGTTGTGTGTAGAATGACTGTTGTTGCGAAGAAGAGAAAAAGAGTAAAATCAGAGAAGAAGACCAAATGGTGGAAGCTAAAGAAGGAAGAATGTTGTGAGAAATTCAGAGACGAGCTGTTAAAGGCTCTGGGTGGTAAGAAAGAGCTTCCAAGTGACTGGGCTACTACAGCAACAGTAATTAGAGAGACAGGTAGGAAGGTACTTGGTGTGTCATCTGGACAGAGAATGGATGATAAGGAAACCTGGTGATGGAATAGTTTAGTTTAGATTCTTTATTCATTTAAAATTTAAAATTTAAAAGAACACAAAAAAAACTATTTACAATTCCACGTGAATAAAATTGAAACATGAAATGAAATGAAAGGAAGCAGAAGAAGATAAAATCTTATTACTGTATGTCTGCCCCTTTTTTAACAAAATTAATTCAAACAATCAATTCAAACAACAATAGTGAATAGTGAATAGTGAAGTGCAGGATGCCATTCAAAGAAAGAGATTAGCCAAAAAGAAATATGACAGTGAGAGGACTGAAGAGAGGAGACAGGAATATAAGGCGATGGGACATAGAGCAAAGAGGGAAGTAGCTAAGGCAAAGCAGAGGGCGTACAATGAGTTGTATCGGAGACTGGACACTAAAGAGGGCGAGAAGGACTTGATAGAGACTATTCACTCTCTCTCTCTCTCTCTCTCTCTCTCTCTCTCTCTCTCTCTCTCTCTCTCTCTCTCTCTCTCTCTCTCTCACCTAGAGACAGTTTAGAGTTACCGATCAGTCTAACATGCAGGCAACATGCAGACAGAGGGATCAGGCTGGAAAGGATGTGCAACAGGTTAGGCTTATTAAAGATGGGAATGGGAATGTTCTAACAAGTGAGGAGAGTGTGATGGGAAGATGGAAGGATTACTTTGAGGAGCTAATGAATGAAGAGAATGAAAGAGAAAGAAGAGTGGAGGTCATAGAAACTGTGGACCAGGAAGTGGGAAAGATTAGTGAGGATGAAGTCCGGAAAGCTCTGAAAAGAATGAAGAAGGGGAAGGCAGTAGGACCTGATGACATACCAGTGGAGGTTTGGAAATGTCTTGGAGAGATGGCAGTGAGGTTTTTGACTCAAATAGTTAATGGAATATTTGAGAGTGAGAAAATGCCTGAAGAATGGAGAAGAAGTGTGCTAGTTCCCATTTTTAAGAACAAGGGTGTTGTACAGAGTTGTTGCAACTACAGGGGAATTAAGTTGATGAGCCACATGATGAAGATCTGGGAGAGAGTTGTGGAAGGAAGGCTTATGCCTCATCCTCACCTAAGGCATATCGCGCTTCCAAAAATCTCCAAACGCACTGTACTGGCTGCTTGTCAACAGATGACTGTCCTCATCTAACGCGTCTGCAGTGGGAGGAGGAGCGTGTTGGTCCTCTTCCGGTGGTCTTTGTTTATTTCCGGTCTCAGAAAAATGGCGGACGCAATACGAAGAATTGCCTTGTTGTACTTAATCTACAAAGCAGCAACACGCAGACGCCGTGCACAACGACGATTCTGGATTCACCCCACATTAGAGAGGCGTCATGAATTCGGTGAATTTCACCATCTGATCCAGGAGCTGCGCGCAGACGAGGAGCGCTTTCAGCGGTACTTCCGTGTCACCCGCGCCCAGTTTGACGACCTGCTGTAAGTTTCTCCTCCATGTTTACCTGTTTACATGTTGCGTGATCACATGGCAGAGTCTCTCCTGATTGGTCCTGATTGTTTGCTGCTGAGCAGCGAGCTGAATCGAGCTGTGGAAGCACGGCATTCCGTGCTTCCACAGTCGCTGCTCGGATGCGACGCGGGAGTAGGAAACAGCTGCTGCTCACTTTCGCGCTGCTTGTATGCTGTAGATGCGCCGCGACACGACCCGCTGCTCCAAGATTCGCGTCCCCATAGACTTCAATGTAAAGTGGCTGCTTCGGCTGCGCGAGATGCGTGCGGTGGGGATCCAGCATTAGACAAGAGGTGACTATCTGTGAGCAGCAGTATGGTTTCATGCCAAGAAAGAGCACCACAGATGCCATCTTTGCTTTGAGGATGTTGATAGAGAAGTACAGAGAGGGTCAGAAAGAACTCCATTGTGTGTTTGTGGATTTAGAAAAAGCATATGACAGGGTGCCAAGAGAGGAGGTGTGGTATTGCATGAGGAAATCTGGAGTGGCAGAAAAGTATGTTAGACTGGTACAGGACATGTATGAAGACAGCAGGACAGTGGTGAGATGTGCTGTAGGAGTGACAGATAGCTTCAAGGTGGAGGTGGGATTGCATCAAGGATCGGCTCTGAGCCCCTTCTTGTTTGCTCTGGTGATGGACCGACTAACAGATGAGGTCAGGCAGGAATCCCCATGGACTATGATGTTTGCAGATGACATTGTGATATTAGAAAAAGAAAAGGTTTACAAAACAGTGGTGAGACCAGCTATGTTTTGTGGTCTGGAGACAGAGACATGGACAAAAAGACAGGAGAAAGAACTGGAAGTAGCAGAAATGAAGATGCTGAGGTTCTCCTTAGGAGTGACAAGGATGGATAAGATCAGGAATGAGATAATCAGAGGTACAGCACATGTTGAACAACTGGGAGATAAAGTTAGGGAGGCCAGACTGAGATGGTTTGGACATGTCCAGAGGAGGGACAGTGGGTATATTGGTAGAAGGATGTTAGAAATGCAGCTGCCAGGAAAAAGACACAGAGGAAGGCCAAAGAGGAGATATATGGATGCAGTTAGAGAGGACATGAAGGTAGTTGGAGTGAGGACAGAGGATGCAGAGGACAGAGTGAAGTGGAGGAGGATAACTCGCTGTGGCGACACCTGAAAAGGGAATAGCCGAAAGAAGAAGAAGAATAAGAAGAAGCTAACAGTGCTAGCAGCTAGCATGGTTGAAGAAGAAGTGATAGGTGTTTAGACACCTGTTACCTTAATAAAAACCACACAAGATAAACAAGAGAAATGAGTTAGACAGAATCATGGAAACTTTGCAAAGGGGATTAGGCTTTTTAATGTACTTCTGAAACTTGGTTGGTCTCATGAACACATTCTTGCACAAATCCGAATTGTGCAGCTATCACAAACCATTTATACAAGTAGGAGGAGGAGTTTTGACAAGTTACACAAATCTCTGACATTATACAGATAGATAAACTGCAGTCAGGGTTCTGCATGAGGCAGGAACATCTAATCAAAACATTGTACCATGAACAAACAAAGAAGTTTGTCTGTTCTTCCTCAAGGACCAACACTGTTTGTATCTCAAATTAATTGTTTGAATGTGAACAGAGAACATTATATTAAAGTGAGCTGGGTAAGAATTATTGTTCAGAGTGATTAGTTTTAGATGATAAATGTTGAATATCTCCATCATTCCATCCTCTTATCATATAAACTAATCATTATCAATTATGTGAGCGGTATGGAAAAACATCCCCTGAGGCCGAATTTCTAATTAGGGGCAAAAACTCACACCACCGTCCCGTGCCTCCACAGTAACGCCCTGACAAATTCAGGATCACATTTTTAGGATGGTTTGAGAGATATAAAGTTTTGGATAACTCTGTGGTGATGATTGTCATATTGCATGACTTATTTCAATATTTGTGAGGAATAAATATTTGAGGAGAACTTTGTAGTTAATATGGTCTTATTTCATGGCTTATTTCAAAGTTTTAAGAGGAATAATAAATTTCAGAGGGGATCCATCTATTTAATCTCAAAAACTAAAAGTTTTTCCAAAGAAATAAACCCATTTTTATTATTTAAAAGAAGCATATATATGTTAAAAACTAATCTATTTAATTGGTGTTAAACAAATAAAAAGAACTAATCTATTTGATTTGTATTAAACAAATAATATATTGGACTTGCGTCAAACAAATAAAAGAAATAATCTATTTGAAAAATAAAAGAACCAATACATATTCAGAGATGTGGGAAAAGCAATAATAAGAACTCAGTATGTTTGTTAAAGATGTGGGAAACAACGAAAAACACAGCAAATAAAGAGGTCCTTTATGGACACACATAAAAATAAAATAAAGTGAATAAAAGATTTCAGTTCAAATTTCTGTACCCTTTCAGTGGCTGATTAAAACAAAACAGGATTAAAATAGGCAAATAAAATGATTAAAAGTTTGGCTTGAAATTACTTTGATTTTAAAATATAGCCTAGAAAAACTAACATTATCTTAGTACCAGACCTTTTGTGAAATTTTTCAGCACACAGAATCACTCTGTATTTTCTTTTTGGCTAATTAACACTCATCTTTCAGAGGAGTGAAATCATCTTCATTTTGTTCCAGACGAGTTTGGTGCAAGCTGATCAAAACACCTGTGAAAGCTTTCATCATCATTTTCTTTAAAAGTGGTATCACACAGGAGAAGAGAATGCAGAACAGGAACAACACCGTTAGAAGAGGAGTGCAGATCTTCAAAAGGAGATGCCACCATGGTCCAGAGATGAACCATGACCAAAGATCTACAGGGTTTGCTCCTCTAGTCCCACTTTCAACATAGTTCTTGAGATCACTCAGATCATGTAAAGCATCATGGATGTCTCCTCCTGTTCCTGTTTCATCTGGGATGTAGGTGCAGCATGTTTCTCCAATGATTTTACATACGCCGCCTTGTGATGCTGTCAACAAATCAAGGACAACACGATTCTGCAAGATCATCTGTTTCAGTCCGCTCAGTTCGCTCAGGGTCCCATTTGCCAAATGATAGGTGTCGTTGATAAGACGGAGGAGGGCATATCTGTTGACTTCAACGTGATCTCGTACCTCACCGACTCCCACAAATGGGAAGAGTCCTTGGAAGAATTTCTCTCCTCCATTCCAGATCCTAAATTCCCATGGAACACCGGTGGCAGTGGTAAGCCCTCCCCATCTTTTTACCTCAGGCATTGGGGACCGTCTTGTCCGGTGGGCTGAGGGTATCAGCGCTTTCCTCAGTACGAACATTGGGTTGGATAGGGGGACCAAAGCACAAAGGCCCCCCCAATCAGGTGGTAGTGCAGTGTAGGCTCTGTGACCACACAAAAAATACCAGTCAGTTAATACACGAGAGCCTTTGTCACCTGGTACTGACAAGCTGCAGTGGGTGATCTTCTGACGTCCTCTCGTTTGCAGGCTGACATTGAAGGTTCTTTGTTCAAGGAGTTGCGTGCAGTCTGTGACATCTTCAAACTTTGAACAGTTGGCCTTTGCATATGGCCGCCCTGCTCTGCAGAAAACACAGTGGATGTAGTTCGGTGCATTCTTTTTTCTTGTTATATCACAGAAAGAATACACTTTGTCACATAAGTTCCAGGGTACCAGGCCCACTGGAGTGGTTCCGTTGTTGTAAACACAGTATCCCAGAGCTCCAACTGACAAATGGGACACCGTGATCAGTTCAGGTAGTTTTATCGACATCTGGGGTAGGGGCATCACGTCTGAGGTGATACTGCAGTTTGAAGCAAAGTCGTATCCCATAGAAGCCATGGCCAAACGTCTGTCTAGGTCTGTGTGGGTGTTCTTTACCTCGTTGGACAGTGGCACTGAGTAGTCTCCACTGCACTAAAACCATAGATATACGGTAAGATCTGATGTAGTATATCTCCGTATCCTTTACATATACTTATACTTATATTTCCGGATATTCCCGGAAATGGACCGCAATGATCCTTAAAAAATCCCAAGATCCCAAAATCCGGATACTTATCTTTGGCAGGCCCTTGACAAATAACAGCCACATTTACAGGGAACCCCCGACCTACGTACGAGTTTGGGACCTAAGAACCGTTCGCAGCTCGATCCGTTCGTAGGTAGGGGGTGAAAATTATATTTAAAAAAAAAAATTATTCATTCATTCATTCATTCAACCTTTATTTATCATGCTAACGGAGCGCGCGCACACATTTAAGCATGTAAAGTAGTGTACTGTAATGTTAAACATTGCTATTCACATTTACAGAATAAATAAAAATATATTTTCTTACTTTGAGATGGTCAAAGCCGACATCTTAGGTTGCCATGCGTTGATTGTTGTCGGGCCGAGCAGCGCGGGGGCCGGCAAGCCACCGCAGCTGCTCCAGGCCTGTGTTAGCTAGCTGGCTAGCTTCTGCTAGCCAAGCCATGAGCTAGTGTTGGAGCGGCGGCGCGATCAATCTGCAGCTTCTGCTGCTCCAGCCGCTGCTCCAGCCTGAGACGTCCACAGAGCTATTCCAGCTAGTAATTAATCCACATGATGCGATCCTGGTCACCAGTGTTCAAAAGGCCGGCTCCCGTGTTAGCTCCAGTGTTAGCTCTGGAGCTAGCCAGGCCGGAGGTGTAGCCAGGCCGGCCGGAGGTGTTCGCACGGCGGCCTGGCACGATCGGCGATAAATCCGCTGCTACTTGAGACATCCACAAAGTTCACAGAGACGTTTCCAGCTAGTAATTAATCCATATGAAGCCATCCTGGTCACCAGTCTTCGTCCAGCTCTCGGCAGCTAACCTAAGATGGCGTCCGGTGTTCTACATTAATTTGTGACCGGAGACCCCAGTGACTGAACCTTAAATAGCGTCCGGTGTTCTACATTAATTTGTGACCGTGTAAACTGAAGACCTACTTCCTGTTGCCCAAAATTGCTCAAAAATTGCTCAAAAATGATCAGAAATGATCTTTTTTATCATAATTATTATTTATAAAGCCTTTAAAACAACCAGAGCTGCAACAAAGTGATG
The DNA here is from genome assembly GCA_038048925.1 of Garcialebias charrua. Taxonomy (NCBI): domain Eukaryota; kingdom Metazoa; phylum Chordata; class Actinopteri; order Cyprinodontiformes; family Rivulidae; genus Garcialebias; species Garcialebias charrua. The sequence continues at coordinate 8,737 of JBBPBX010081040.1, read as the reverse complement.
TACACATGAAATTAAGAACATTTAAACACAAAAAAAAATATTTTTTTTTTTTTTTTTTTTTAATTCATATTTTTATTAAATATGATATGTTCGTAGGTCCCGTGGTTCGCAGGTCGATGGGGTCGTAGGTCGGGGGTTACCTGTATTTTGGATCTGCCAAAGATAAGTATCCAGATTTTGGGATTTTTTAAGGATCATTGCGGTCCATTTCCGGGAATATCCGAACACAGATCCTTCCGTATATCTATGGTTTTAGTGCAGTGCTCGTTTAGCCCAGCTGCCTGTTCCTGCGTGGGTGCTCAGACCATACAGACACGCTTGTTGAGCTGTGGACACAGCTGCTGGTCGGAGGCCTGAGTTTTGGGTGGCATAAGGCAGATGGGCACAGACATAACAGTTAGTAGCTTCACCTTCATAGGCTGTTTTGTTCATTAGTTGCCACCACAAGTTGGTGCTGTAGTCATGTGGGTGTTCTGAATCAGCTTTCAGCAGGTTGTTGAGGTCACTATTGGCTATGTGCCATGCTGCAGTCACAATGCAGTAGAGAGTCCACCTGGCATGTGGAGCCCCCATTGTTGCTCAGCTTACAGAATTACTGATCTCAAAATAGTCCTAACAGAACAGGGTCGTTGGTTTCTTCACTGGGTTTGAGATGACGCACTCTAAATTGCTGCGCCCCCTTTGTAGCCAGTCATCCACCACTGTTCTAATGACCTAAGAGTCCAGTACCTTATGCAGCTTGCAGTGACTGAGATGGATCCAGGAAGATCTTTCGGCGATTTTGACAGCAGTTGGTGTACTCAACAGTACTTGATACGGTCCTTCCCAACGTGGACACGCCCAAGATTTTCGTTTGACCACTCGGATGAAGACCCAGTCACCCGGTGTCACTGCTGTCGTTTCTTCCTGGGGAAACAGAGAATCAGAAGGCAGTAAAATTGTCTTTGACACTTCCTTTTCTTTAAGTGTTTTTATCATGTAATCTGCTAAAGTCTGTTCTTCATCTGCTTTTTGCAGATCTGGTGAGAAAAGAGGCATTCGGTATGGTCTGCCATGAATTATCTCAAAAGGGGTCAGACCATTAGTTGTTGGAGTGATTCTCATGTACAATTTCACAATGTCTAGGCACTCTGGCCATGGACGTTTTGTGGTGTCCATGGTTTTTCTTAACCTGGATTTGATTGTACCGTTTGTTCGTTCGACCAGTCCGGCGCTTTGGGGATGATAGGCACAATGATTTTTTAAAGTCAAGCCTAGGTGCATAGCCATGTCACGTATGACCTGATTAACGAAATGAGGTCCATTATCACTGTATATCGTTTCTGGGATCCCGTGTACAGGAATAATATCTTTACAAATGGCTTTAGCAACTGTGAGAGCGTCTGCATGTTTACTTGGAGTTATTTCCACCCATCTTGAAAAAGAATCAATCATTACAAGACAGTATTTGTATTGACCACTAGGTGACAAGGCCAAAAGTGGTAAAATGTCTTTGAATCATGTCAATCATCCCAGCACTTGAAACATGGCACAGCCCATGAGCTACAATTGCTGCAGCTTTGAACAGAGATTTTGGTAGAACTGGTTTATTATTTATATGATATAAACCGTTCTCATCATGATTTTGCTGGGCATTTCGAGCCTCCCACATCTGTTTTTCCTGTTTTGGTGCAGCTTTTTGCATATCCAAAAGAACTGATTTATTAATCATGTCTTCATTCAGTGAGCTCATCAAAAAACATGAGCCATAAATTCCCTTAGCAGCTTCTTTAGCTACAAAATCAGCAAATCTGTTACCATTTGAAACAAAGTCTGTGTTTCTGGTGTGAGCAGTGCATTTGCAAACAGAAATGTTGTTTGGTTTGTGGATGGAATTTAAAAGTTCTGTCAAAAGTTTTGCATGTGTCACAGGTTTCCCACTAGATGTCAACATACCCCTGTTTTCCCATTGCTTGGCAAAGTAAAACAGAGTTGAGAAGGCGTACTGGCTGTCCGTGTAAACAGTAACACTTTGTCTTTCAGCCAGCTGGCATGCGCGTGTGAGTGCAATTATTTCTGCAGCCTGAGCTGAGTGATGGTGGGACAGCTGCTTTGCTTCTATGATAACGTCAGGGAGCTGGACAATTGCATAACCAGTCTGAGTTTTTCCAGTGTCAGTCCTGAAACATGATCCGTCCACAAACCAAACTAACCCGTCAGTCAGAGGTGTGTCAGTTAAATCAGATCTGGGCAAATGAACCTGTTCAGTGATTTCTAAACAGCTGTGAGGTGTTCCGTCATCTGGGAGTGGAAGAAATGTTGCTGGGTTTAAGACATTACAACGTTTGATGTTTATGTGGCTCTGTGATAACAAAAGTGCAGTGTAGGAGAGGTGGCGAGCTGGGGACAGGATGTTCATTTTGCTCTGCAGCAACAACACGTCCACGGCATGAGGTACAAGGAGGTCTGTCTCATGAAACAAGATCAAGTCAGCTGTGATCTGCACAGCCATTGCAGCAGCACAAACTGCTTGAACGCACGGTGGTAAAGCTAATGCCACAGAGTCTAATTTCTTTGAGTAAAAACCAAGAGGTTTCATTTTGTCTCCATGCTTTTGCAGAAGAACTGATGTCATAAAGCTGTTTCTACAATCAACAGTCAGTGTAAAACGTTTTGAATAGTCAGGCAGAGTCAAAGAAGTTGTTTGAATGAGTTTCTGCTTCAATGTTAAGAAGGCTTGCTTCGTGGGCTCAGTCCAAGTGATTTTGTCTGTCAAGGTCATAGGAGTGTCATAGATCAAACAGAGCAAAGGTTGTGTCAGCTCGGCGTAATGTGGGATATAATATCTACAAAAATTACTGAGACCAAGAAAACTCATCATTTGTTTTTTTGTTTCAGGCCTCGGTGCGTCAGCAATGGCCTGTTTTCTTTTCTGCTGTATCTGTTTTCCATCAGCTGATAGTGTATGTCCCAAATAACTGATTTCAGTCTGTACCCACTGTATCTTAGATCTGCGTGAACGTGAGCGTGTACCAGAACTGTGAGTCAGTGTGAATGGGTACGTTGAAGAATGCATTACTGAGATCAATCACTGTAAAATATTTGTTGTCTGGATTTAAAGAGTTCAGCAGAGTGTGGGGGTCTGGAACGTTTGGGGCGATCGATTGTATCGCCTCGTTCACAGCCCTCAGATCCTGGACAAGTCTCCAATCCTCCCTGTTGGCCTTTTGAACAGGAAAGATAGGAGTATTGCAGGGAGAATCAGGACACTTTCTAATTACACCTGCTTTCAATAAATCAGAAATGACTGGTGTAATGCCTTTCACGGCCTCCGGTTTCAGTGGATACTGTTTAACCACTGGTCGCCAATCTGATTTTGGCTTTATTTGTACTGGAGGGATGGAATTCAATAACCCAACATCTGAAGGCCCAGAAGACCATAATGTTTCAGGTAATTGTCTCAGGTCTGCCTCATCACGTTCTGAGAGGAGCACCATGTCTGATTGTCATAAGGAGAGAGCATGCACTCTGGGTTCACACATCAGAACCAAACAAAGCTGTTTCTTCCACATTTTGCACGACGCACTGTATGACCATTCATTTTGTGGGGGAGAGAAGTCTGTGGAAACAGCCGCTGTTCTGATCTGAAAACCCACATCTCTCCATTGCATGTCGTTTGGTTTAAACAAACATATGTGTGGGATTGTGTCCAGTTTGTAAAAATGCTTTTGTTGTTCAGGCAGGAGAACTGTTGCAGCGGCGAGAGAATGTCTGTCGGTGTACAGCTCAGCGATCGCCATGGTGACCTGCTTTTCTGCCAGAAAAGCATTTATGTAGTCTGTGTCATCTTGTTTAAGAATATTCATTGTTAAATGTAGCTGACTTAAAGGCATTTCATCTTCAAGGGCTGTTAACACACTTCCTGCCTCCTGCATCAATGTAGAAGCAGCTGCCAGGTTATTAGTTGAACCCAGATCATATGAGCAGAAAACGTCAATAAGGCTTTGATTTGCATAAATCTGTGTTTTATTTAATCTTGCTGCTCTCATCCCATCCTGGACGGGGACTACAGCAATGGCAAGTTTTGTCAACAAGTCTCTACCAAGAAGGTTAATTGGACAATCAGGTGATATCACGACGTTTGCTGAGAAGGAGTAGCCAGTTTCTTCATCTGTGAAGTGTACTGGTTTTGAAATCATTTGTCTATTTGTCATACCATCTGCTGATTTTACCCAGATGGAGTTTTGTGATGGTTTCAGACCAGGAATGCTGGTTTTTAAAACAGTCTTGCACGCGCCTGTATCACACAAAAAATCAACAGGGATCGTGTTCACCCGCAACGTCACATACGGCTTCTCCTTCAGTGAGCTCAATAAGTTCCATGCTGAGCATATGTTTACTATCTCTTGACCTTGGGCAAAGTCAGAGCTGGCTGCACTTTCATCTAGTCATGCACTGAAACCTCTGTTTTGAGGGTGCGGTGGAGCAGCTGATAAATCTCCATTAAACCCTCCGTTTTGAGGGTGGTTTGGAGCAGCTGAGAAATTTTCATTAAACCCTCTGTTTTGATAGTGACTAGGAGCAGCTTGAAACTGCCCTCTGTGAGCGCCCCTTCCCCTCCCTTGGGAGTTTTTGTAACAGTCTCGCGAAAAATGACCCAATTTTCCGCACGAATAGCAGCTTTCCGGATGTGGCTGCCTGAATGTGTTAAAATCATTATGTCTCGGTCTCATGCGACCCCGCCTGTTATGTTTTCTCGAAGGGCCGCTGTAAAATACATCTGAGTCATCACTAAGGAACACATTCGACTTGTTATCAGCGTTATTTCCGGCTTTTCTGTTTTTTATAATTTTTTCTGCGTGACGCGCCCACTGCATTAAGACCGTCACGGAGCATGTGTCGACCTCTATCAGATGTTTTCTTACCCAGTTTCCGATCTCAGGACGAAAAGATTGTAACAGGCCATTTTTCAGCTGTTGTTGAAAAGCTGAGTCATCATTTTCGGCTGGAATAATACCGCAGTGAACTTTGAATTCCTTCTCATATCTGATTTTAAAGTCAGGCACCTCCTCATCAGGTTTCTGTTTCACGGCTGAGAGGGCTGCATAATCAGCACGTCTTTTAAAGGCCTCCCTCACACGTGCACAAAGAGCTGACCACTGTGCTAAATAGCCACCTGTTAACTGTTGGTCTGTTTGTGGATAAGGGTACGGATTGTTTTCGTTATCTCTGCCTGTGTAATCACCCCGCACTCTGGCCCAATGCTTGCCCAATGACGATTGAGCCGCTTCTCCCGTTTCATGGCCATTTAGATGATAAGAATGTATGATTCCCAACATATCTGTGACCCATGCCTCAGGATCCTCAGCCACATTCATGACGCCCTCAACTGCCCTTCTGGCCTCTTCCAGCGTCCATGGCCTAAAAACAAACACAAACTGAGCACCGTCCGGTGCTGGGTTTGGATTTGGTACCTGGATCATGGGATATGATTCAGTGGTTAGGCCAGACATTGTTGGTTTTACGTCACCTAATTGGCTGGTGACAGTGTGGCTTCGAGTGTGACTGGCGGGGGGGCTGAGTATTGGTTTTGTATCGACTTCTGGCTTTACTTCAGGTAGTACTGGGTGTAACTGTTGTGTCTGCGGAGGAGGCACAAAAGATGCGGCTGCACCATTTCCTCCAAGGTCGTAAGCAGAACGGCGAGTGCTAACAACCATTTCGTTATCTTCTGGATGGACGAAAAGCGTATCAGATGTTTTGTTTCTTTTCTGGAGCTTATTTGTCCTTGACTTCTCGACTTGTTCCTGCCTAATTAGTGATTCAGTCAGCCATAAATTGGCTACTGCCAACTGAAGTTGTAATTTATCCCTTTTTTTTCCTTTAGACAGAGCAATTTTATCCTGGAGTAATGAGGCAAGCATTTTCCAGGTCTCAATTTTAAGATTTGGGAGAACTTTATATTTTTTCATCCATTTCTCTAAATATTTTACTGAGTCTGGATTTTTTTCAAACATAAATTTAGCATCCTTAGTATTTGTGCTTGGAGTTGATCTGCTCCTATAATTTCCCATTATTGCTAGGTATGACAAACTCTTTGTGTACTTATTAATATACGTGTGCAAATTAATTTTAAAACTGGAAATGTTTAGATCCAATGAGGTCACTTACTCTTAATTTTCAAATAGGAGTCCTTGAAAACAAACCAGAGAATGTGGTTGTGTTTCCTATACTCCTCAAACACTCACGTCAAACAAACCTCGTCTCATACATACACATGTACAGAGATTCACATGTAAAACATGAGCTGGTTCTCCTTACATACCACACACAGGTACCAAATTCACACAAGCGCTTAAAAGAAACAAAGGTACTATGCTTATTCACTCTCAAAAGACAGGCCACAGTAAAACAAAACAATCACACAGAGAAGTAGACTTGGCGAAGGTTAAGCACGGGTGGGGGCCAGAGAAGGCCCACAGAAAACGGATAAGAGATGCTCAGAGGAGCGCTGAGTGTGCCCATACACACACACACACACACACAAACACACGCATACACACACACACAGGTTTGTCAATGTGGTTTAGCCGGACTTTTTCGCCAAACCCGCCCGAAGGTGTAATACGGGGTCTACCCCTTCCCGAGGTCCTAGCGACCTGGGACCAAGCTCAGAGCACTCTAAAAATTTTGAAAAAAATTTGGGTCACTTTAGCTTTCCGATAGGAGCTTCACAGCACGTTTTACCACCCAGACTCCAGTGTGGTTTACAAGGACGTCAAAAAATGTGGTTTATGAGGACAAACATGCATTATGGGGTCTTTAAAGGGACATTTAAACTCCGCCTACTTAACATAAAATTAACATAAAACACACAAATGTGACAGGAGGACAAACATGCATTATGGGGTCTTTAAAGGGACATTTAAACTCCGCCTACTTAACATAAAATTAACATAAAACACACAAATGTGACAGGACACTGCATTAGGAGAACAGTTTTTTGAACTGATTTTATTAAACAAATTAGGCACATACTTTATTTATATTCACTAACAAATCTTCAAATGTTTAAAATAAAATAAAACTTAAATGTTTCAAATAAAATAAAATAAAAACTTAAATTCTGTTGACATATTTACATTATTATAAAACATATTAACATTATATACATATTTCTAAAACAAAATTTTACTTTTTCTGCAGGGTTAATCACAACCTAATGTAAAGTACAGGGGATCCCCGACTTACGAGCGACGAAAGAGTTCCTCAGTCTGAGATGACATATTTACATTTTATAAAACATTAACATTACAAACTTGTACATATTTCTAAAACAAAATTTTACTTTTTCTGCAGGGTTAATCACAACCCAATGTAAAGTACAGGTGATCCCTGACTTATGAGCGATGAAAGACTTCTGAGATGACATATTTACATATTATAAAACATTAACATTACAAACTTGTACATATTTCTAAAACAAAATTGTACTTTTTTTACAGGGTTCACCACAACCCACTGTAAAGTACAGGTGATCCCCGACTTACGAGCGACGAAAGAGTTCCTCAGTCTGAGATGACATATTTACATATTATAAAACATTAACATTACAAACTTGTACATATTTCTAAAACAAAATTGTACTTTTTTTACACGGTTCACCACAACCCACTGTAAAGTACAGGTGATCCCCGACTTACGAGCGATGAAAGAGTTCCTCAGTCTGAGATGACATATTTACATATTATAAAACATTAACATTATAAACTTGTACATATTTCTAAAACAAAATTGTACTTTTTTTACACGGTTCACCACAACCCACTGTAAAGTACAGGTTATCCCTAACTTACGAGTGACGAAAGACATCCTCAGTCTGAGATGCTGTATTCAGCTCAGTCTTATAAAGACTTCCTTAGTCTGAGATGTTGTATTCAGCTGAGTCTTATAAATAAAGACTTCCTGATGACAGCCAAAACCAGCTGCTCACATGATCAAGGAGGACCATCAGCCTAAACATTGCCCATTTTCTACATCCATCCATTATCTTTACCCGTTTCTTCCATTTTGGGTCACGGGGGTCGCCGGTGCCCATATCCAGCAATCATAGGGCAAGGGGCGGGGTGCACCTTTCACGGTTCGCAAGTTTATCACAGGGCATCACATTTGTTACATGAAAACATAAAACACTAGAAAGCTTGTTGAACAAGACACATACTAAAATTAAAATACCCTGATGAATGCTCAATAATTCTAGTAGAATAATCAAAAAAGCTAAGTCTGGTCCTCAGGACATTCAAAAAAACAACACAAAGAAAAGCAAAAAAAAAAAACTGGAAATGTTTAGTCTTTTGTCCAAGTCTGGAGATAATGTATTCAACTCAGTATTATAAATAAAGATTTCCTCAGTGTGAGGTGCTGCATTCAGCTTAGTCTCATAAATAGCACCCTCTCACAGTGGATCAACCAGTTTGCAGGTCCTCCTTGATCATGAGAGCAGCTGGTTTTGGCTGTCATCAGCAAATTGGTTGATCCACTGTGAGAGGGTGCTATTTATAAGACTGAGCTGAATGCAACATCTCAGATTGAGGAAACCTTTCGGACAAATGACTTCCACAGTCTTGGATGCTGTACTCAGCTCAGTCTTATAAATAAATACTTCCTCAGTCTGAGGTACTGCATTCAGCTCAGTCTTATAAATAGCACCCTCTCACAGTGGATCAACGAGTTTGCTGAACAGCCAAAACCAGCTGCT
>JBBPBX010081039.1:0-16036 GCA_038048925.1 Garcialebias charrua | reverse complement strand
TCTCTCTCTCTCTCTCTCTCTCTCTTTCTATTTACCCCTTGTCTCACTTTTTTAGCTTTGTTTTCTTCTTTGTTTTTGTTTTCATCCCAGTGTCCATTACATCTTAAACAAACCCAAAGTAAAGCCTAATAAAGTTGTATCAAGTGGAGCATTAATGCCAGCCATAAATCTCTGCTTGTGAAAGTAAATCTGTTGGGTATCACCTCACACACCATCGTACAGCTCCAACCACTTCATCAAGTTTGCGGACGACACAACAGTGGTAGGTCTCATCAGCAACAACGATGAGACGGACTACAGGAACGAGGTGAGCCGCCTGGCCTTGTGGTGCGGACACAACAATCTCACTCTCAACGTGGAGAAGACAAAGGAGATTGTTGTGGACTTCAGGAAGAGGGATGCATCCAACAGCACCGCAGTGGAGAGAGTGGACAGCACCAAGTTCCTGGGAGTGCACGTCTCAGAGGACCTGTCCTGGAGCAGGAACACTGCAGCACTGGCCAAGAAGGCTCACCAGCGTCTCTACTTTCTCCGCAAGCTGAAAAGGGCTGGAGCTTCAACCCCCATCATGTGCACCTTCTACAGAGGTGCCATAGAAAGTGTCCTGACCAGCTGCATCACTGTGTGGTTTGGTGCATGTACTGCATCCTGCCGCAAGAGCCTCCAGCGCATTGTGAGAGCAGCTGAGAAGATCGTGGGCACCTCCTTTCCCTCACTGCAGGACCTACACAGCAACCGCCTCACTCGGAAAGCCCTCTGCATGGCAGGTGATCCCACACACCCACTACACAGCTGCTTCAGACTGCTGCCATCAGGGAGGAGACTGAGGAGTCTCCAGGCTCGAACCAGCAGACTGAGAGACAGCTCTGTTCATCAGGCAGTCAGGATGCTAAACACTCTGCCTGCTCTGCCCCCCTCCCATTTGAACTGCCTTAACACTAAAACTTTCTCACACATTACCACACAACACAAAGATTTTAACACTGGACTCTGTGTCATCAAACGGGTTATTCACTAAACTCTCGGTCATGTGCTCATACAGTTTGCACTACTTCTCATACTTGCACTAATGTTTGTATTACATCACTGCCTATAGTCATAATACTGTTTACATTCTCTGTTTACATTTATTAATACTGTTTACTTTTATTACTACTGCTTACATTTAATTACTACTGTTTACATTTACACTACTCTAATATCTACACCACTGCTGATACATATACAGTGTGCTCTGAACGGTCTTATTTAGGGATGCCCAATGTGCCTTACTGCATATGCCACTTTTTGCCTCTATAACAACATCAACTACTACCTCATACATATACTGTGTACATTAACTCATACGCTGCTTTGCCACTTTGCAAATGTCAATGCTAGAAACCTTTAGTTTATTTTAGTTATACTTTTTATACTCTTTTTTATACTAGTATGCAAAAACTCAGGACAGTATTATGTTCATTAAATGTTTAATGTTTTAGTTTTAGAGTTGGTGTAAATTTTCATACTCTTATACCACTATGCAAAAAACTCAGGACAGTGTTAGTTTTACTATTTTATGCTTATGTCTATTATTATATGTTTCAGTGTTTCAATGTTTAGATGTTTACTGTTGCACCGAGGGACTGAGAGAAACGCAATTTCGGTCCTGTGTATGTCCTGTACAGTACATATTGCAGATCTGACAATAAAGTTGACTTTGACTTTGACTTTTGACACTCAGACAATAATTCTGAGTGCTACAATGCAGAACAGGACAAAGGGAAAAAATAAAATGCATAAAAATTTAGATTTTTTATTTAATTTTTTTAACACGGGAAAATGAAATGGTATTTAAAAGAAGATGTAAAAAAAAATCTAGATTATAAGGCAGTGTAAAAAACTTAAAAAACATGTCTGCATTGGTTTTTGCCAAGAACTTAAGATGCCTGAAGCCACTTAGAGAGGTCAAGAGCTTCAGATCTTTTTGCAAGATATTCCAGGAAACAGGAGTGGAGTAGGAGAAGGCTCTTTTACCTAGTTTAGTGTGCATTGAGAGAACAATGCATGTATTAAAGGAGACCACATATAGGTCTTTAAAATTTTTATGTTATGTCTGTGTGCTATCTTGACAATATTAATTCATTTTAATACACAAAATAATTCTTAGATAATTAATTATACCCTTTTTAATTCTGCCATTTTTAACTTTCGTTTTGAACGACCGGTTTCTTGAAGTCCACGCCCTTCAACGATCTGTTTACGCCCTCTGTAACAGCCAGTATCTGTAATGTGTTGTTGTTTTAAAATTAGCTCTTTTTTTATTACTCATTTGACTTACTGTTAGTGCTAGCTTAAGATAACTTACCGAAACCCGTCTGAGCGCGCCGCAATTAGCTGCTCCTTTTAGCATGAGACCACCCGAATCCGAAGCTAATGTTAGCTTGTTCCTCTTCCGGTGTTCGCCAGCTCCGCTCGTTGCACGCGGAGATTTTGGGAGTTATCGCTGTTCCAGTCAAGACAACACAAAGTTCACCAAGTGTCTCCCGTAAATTAATCCGTAAGGAGAAGGTCCTCGCTGCTGCGAGGCTGCTGCAGGCTGCGCGAGGCTGTACAGTTGAAGCTCCGCTCCATCCGCCAGAAGAGGGTCCCGTTGCCGCTGGTCCCTACGCCGGGGGTCCGCTCGTTTAATTTTTGCCGGCTGCGCGTTGGGAGCGATCGCAAATACACTAAAAATTGAACTAAAACATAAAAATAACAATTATACTTTATTTATAAAGCCATTTAAAAAAAACCACAGCTGCAACAAAGTGCTGTACACATGAAATTAAGAACATATAAACAAAAGATGAGATGAAATCATGAAAAACAACAGTCATGTGTTTAATACAGAAGTGGGTTGAGCCTAACCAGGGGTTGCTAGGTGAGGGGCTGGACTCAGGTTTGAGGTGATTGGCTACGGCTTGTGACGTCAATAACTGCAGGAAGTGTGAATCCAGGTGTATTTATCAAAAATAAATAAATCTACTTAGAGTAAATAAACCACTGGGTGCATTTTTTTGGCACAAGGACTGTTTTTTTATGAAGTAAATACCCAAAGTTGAGTAAAAAAAACATTAAAAAGTGAATTTTGCATCTGTGGTCCCCTTTAATGTCCTGAGAATTCATGCTGTAGCTGCACGCACTCACTGACATGCTGGAGGAGATGTATGAAGGCAACAGACCAAGAAGTGATTTGAAGATTAAAATGTACCAGTGAGAGAGTCTGTGTGAATTTAATGATGACCATTTAACCAGTGAATGCAGGGTGCAATGATGGGTACGGTAGTCACAGCCATTTATGAATCTTAGTGCACCATGATAGACAGCATCCAACATCTGCATAGTGGTTGTAGGAGCGTTCATGTAAATAAAGTCACTGTAGTCAATGGAGGGGAGGAAAGTCACAGTTACAAGGCATTTCCTAGCATTCAGAGTTAGACAGGATTCTGAAAAAGAAACCCGGTTTAATTTTCAGTTCCTTACTAGGTTTTCCACGTGGAGCTTAAAAGAGAGATGTGAATCGACCAAGATACCAAAATATTTGTAGGAATCGAAAAACTCCTTAGGGGCACAATTCGAGGATAAAAAAGAAAAAAAAAACTGCTTGGACGACTTCCTGTTGGCGAGATGGAACACATCTGACTGGATGATGTTGAAAGCAGATTGCAAAAGCTGGAAAACCTTAGCAAATGTTGTAGCTCGACAACAACTGTGTCATCAGCATAGAAATGTAAGGATGCATTAGGGATGCTCTGACCTACATTACCTAAAACTGTAGATTGTAAAGGGGATAGGTCCAAAGAGAGAGCCTTGTGGTACACCATTGTTGACTGTTAAATAACTGGAGGAAATACCATTGTGTTGAACACATTGCCTCCGTTCTGAAAAATAGTTGGAGAATCAACCAATGGTATGTTCTGAGAAACCATATTTCTGAGAGAGTATGACACAATGTCAAAAGCTTTAGACAGGTCTAAATAAAGTGCAGCACAATAATCCTTAGCATCCAGTGCTTCAACAACGTCATTAAAAACCATCAAGAAAGCATTCAGCAAAGTGAATCTTAAAAACATTGATTTTTGACATTATGACTTTCATTTGATCTAGCAGGTCAATAAATGCCCTACCTTGGTTTGTACTTTGTACATCAAGTCTAATCTAGACACAGAATAATTAATAAAGTTAATCAGAAATTACTTTTTGTACCTGCTCATGTTTGTTTTCATTTTGAGCCAGTATCTGACAGTGAAGGATCTAAAAAAGTTAAGTCTGGTCCTCCGGACATTCAAAAAACAAAACAAAACAAAACAATTTGCAGAAACGTTTCGTCTTTCATCCAAAATACTTCTTCAGTCTGAGGAGGAAGGAGGACCAGACTTAACTTTTTTAGATTTTTCTACCTGGATTATTGAGCATACATCAGGATGACAGTGAAGGAGTTTCCAAAGTGTCTAAAAATGATCACCAGGACCTCAAACCCTCAGTACTTCTTAGTACTGTTTCTATAAATTTAGAGTGTTTGAGCTGAATCTGCACTCAGCTATCTTACAGAAACATCTGAAGCTTCATCCTATCCACATCTAACCTCTGATGAAAAAAACATAATTACCTACATCTGCCTATCTTCATTTTAAGTGTTCTTCAGTGGATTGAATCATAAATGGCTGGAGAGGGTACAAACAGGCCGAGGAGAGTATAATGTGAGTAGAAGTGCAGTCAGTCAGATAAATAATTCAAACTGCAGCGGCACCATTTTGCTGCTCATTTACTCACAAAAATTGCAAAATTTACTTATTTTCTTGCAATTTGAAGTCCTTATCTCGTCTCCACCAGTCACAGGCCAGCGAGGCTTCGTGGTGTGACTTTTCCAGGTTTACTGTAATTTCTGAACATTGGTCTTTTACCTACTCCAGCTTTTTTGCTATTCTTCTGCATTTCAAATCTGATTAAACAATACCACAAGTGAGTGGAAAACAGTGTGCCTGGCTAAGACTATGACAAAAATTAAGATAGAAAACAAAAGGTTTCATGCAGGCCACATGGGTTTTCTGCTCCTCACTCTTTCTGTAAAATAAAAACATGTAACCCCTGACTTAGTAAATAATATAAGATAACACAAAAGTTATAGACCAGTTGCTAGGTTCGGCAGGGATACATGAAAAATTATGGTAATATGAAATACAGTAATTGGCTGGAGGCAGGAATGAGCAAAAATAATAATTATTGAGCAGAAAGAAAAAAAAAGTTATAATTCAATAATGCTGTTCGCCAAAACAATAATAACAACAAGAACAAGCCGGCATAATAAAAATAAATAAATAAATAAAATTAAATAGAAATTTCAGTCCAATTGAGCTCAGATTTTCCAATGTGTTCTTATAGTCGTTTATCAAATCAAAACTTTCTTAAGTTCAGTTCTTTTTACCCCCGTTTATTTTATTTATATTTATAAAATGAATTCATTTTAAAATACAACACAAAACAATCCCATAAATGATAAGAATACAAAATATCAAAATGAAAGGTAGCAGAAAGAAGAAAAAATCTTATTATATCTGCCTCTTTTTTCAAACAATTAGTTCGAACAATAATAATCTTCAAGCAACTGAACAAAATGAATAACTCTTTCTACTTTGTAATTTTTCTAACTCTAATACAATACACATTAAGCTACTTCATATTTTTTTAACAAATCAGTTTTGATCATTTTCTTAAATGTACACATTAAAGCTGCAGTCTGTAATTTTCTGTAGAACGCAGGACAGAAAAATTTTCAACAGGGAAAGCATTCTGGTCCCTCCACCTCAGAGCCATATATGGCTCTGCTCCCCCTTGCTCTCGCTGAAATTCAGCTCTGCCTCTTTAGCTCCGCCTCCACTGCATGTCCTGTCGCAGCCGCTGCGATTTTCTGTGTTAATATGTTAATAAAACGTTCTAAAAAATAAAATAAAAACAGGGAGCGCTGGTCCAGCACACCAGAACACCATGAAATCTGCAGAGCCTCGCGCAGCCACGTTGAACCAGAGTTTAATTTGCTCGTGACAAATTCATTCATTTCCTCAAGATTTCAGTCATGGAGTCAGCGGAGGAGGAAGCGATCACTTGACTTTTGGCAAAAAAACAAAAGAAAAGTCCAGATCAGGGATGAAGAAGGGGAATTTAATACATTTGTGTCACATACAAAACAGTTTTGCATCGCTTTGCAATCCTTTGAACGAGAACGTGCGCGGCCGCTGGGGCTGGGACAGGCGGGGGCGTGGGTTAGGGGCGTGAGAAGCTCTGTTTTTATTGGCTGGTTAAAAACTCTGTTTTTATTGGCTGGTAAAAAAAATGTTATTGGCTGTTTTTTTTTTTTTTTTCCCCATTTTATAGATGGCCTCCCTTCACACCTTATAGCCATCCTCTCACTCCAATATGTATTTTTTTTAATAGAGAGAAAGAAAGAAAAGAGAAAGTGAGACAACAAAACAACAATTATCCACAAAAAGAGCACAAGGCAAACACACCAAACCTCCGTCCACAATCCTGCAAAGCACATGACAGAACACAGCAACGAAACATACAAGCATAAAGACTGATAATATTCATGACCTTGCATTAGATTTCTATATATAAACATACCCATACCTACAAATATATATACAGTATACATACATATATATTTATATTCATTTATATACCCATCTACATATATCTACATATACATCCCTACATCCATTTGTGTGTGGTTGTGAGCATGCATAAGTGAATAAGGTTCCTCCAATAGAACATTTAGTAGCGAATGTGAAGCATCAGAGATCTGTCCCCCCAAAGCCCGAGACAGACGAAAGGGCGATCAAAGCCCAAGACCCCAGGAAGGACCCCGAGCCCAGAGTCCCCAGGACCACCCGAACAGGACGAGCCACTCGTCCACTCCCCAGATCCGACCAAGGGGAAGAACCGGACGAACCCCACCAGGGACCACACACAATGACCCCCCGGGGTCAACAGCGACAAATACACAGGCCCCCGCCGGAGCCCGCTGCACCGATGTAGCCCCAGGGCCGGACACCGATGCTCGGGCACCGGGGACGCCCACCCCTCAGGTCCAGACCCGACAGGACCAGAGGACCCGAGCCCCACCAGGCAGCCACCAGGCCGAGCCGACAAACGCCCAAGCGCCCAGCCCCAGATAGTGAGGGTCCCAAGCACGCCCGCAGGCAGAGGAACACCCACCAGGGGGCCACGTGGCAGGAGCGCGACACTAGGTAGCCTCAGAAGTATCAGAGAGGGGGCAGTCCAAGTCCCAGCCTGACACTTAAACATTCATACACAGACACACTCATTCAGACCCACCCTCATCCTCACCCTCAGTCATAGAAAGACAAACAATAACGACACGCTCCATTCATAATCCCGATGCACACTCTATACCCCCCAGGTCCAAGACATGTACCTGCTCCCTACATGGGGCAGCCCACATCCAAACCCAGGAGGTAGGCCCATTCATTCTGAGGTGGAGAGTAGCAGACATCCAAGATCCGGCCCACCCCACGCCCCGCCGACAGGACAGGACACTCGAGCCCAATATTGGCTGGTTAATGGCGGGTCACTGTGGGTTTTTTGAAATGCTTTTAGTAACACCTGGAGAAGCAAGGGGACTATAGTTTTTTTTCCAGAGATTACTTGTCTAACATCAGTCTGTCAGGAGATAGTGACAGAGTGAAGAAATATGTTAAAAATATATTTTTGGAAACGTTACAGACTGCAGCTTTAACTTGGCGTTTTTAACATCACTCCCCAAAGCATTCCACAATCCAATACCGTGGATTGAGGTGGACCGTCCTTTCAAACTAGTTCTGTATTTTGGTTTTACAAATATCTCTGTCCCCTTAAGATTATAACAACTTTGTCTTTTAACATAATGTATTTGGATATTTAAAGGTAATGTGTTATTCTGAGCCTTATACTTAACTGATAAAATATTATAATCTACCAAATCATGGAACTTCAATAACTTCAGTTGATAAAATAATGTGCTTGATGGGTGACTGGTGATAATTCTTACAGCTCTTTTCTGTAAAACAAAAATAGGCTTTGTGATTGTTTTACACGCTTTCCCCCAAACATCAATACAATAGATTAAGTGTGGAACAATGATTGTGTTATACAACAAATACAGAGCTTTATCATTTAATAAGTCTCTGACTTTGTACAGTACTGCAATAGATTTAGCTATTTTTATTCTTACATAATTTATGTGTTGTTTCCATGTCAGTTTGTCATCAATGATAACACCCAAAAACTTCACCTCACTCACTCTACAAATATCAACACCCTCAATTTTAAATGGAACATCAACAGTTCTTTTTTTATTACTGAATATCATGTAACTAATTTTATCTAGATTTAATTATACTTTATTAAGTTTAAACCAAGGGGCCGTTTACACGGCGCATATTTTGAGTGAAACCGCACCTTTCTCTCTGCGGTTGTGCTGATCATTTACACGACACCACTGGCCCCCCTCTTTGAATCCAGAGGTTTCTGAATCCACCTTCCAGAGTGGAGGTTTTTCGCTGACCCCCCGTTGATAACATAAACATCTCCCGCTAAGCTTTTGTTTGAACCACATGCGTACACGCATGCAAGCGCGAACAGACAGCATTTCTGTCAACAATGGCGGCGGACACGCACCGCTTTATGAACTACGACTGATGGAATATATTTTAATTCTCATATTTAATTAATCTACACCTGAATCTAGCTGCATCTGTTTTGGAAGAGACACACTCTGATCCATTTCTAATATCAATGTTTATTGAACGAGGGAGGCGGATATTTCACATGTCGCGTTGCACTAGAACATACTAAATGTGCTAAATAATAACAGTTTAATTAACAATAATAAACTATACTGTATTTATGTTAGCGTGGGAGATATATAAAGTTATCTGAGCTAAATGAAGCTATCTGGACTCAAGTTACGTGATTTAAACGATGCGTAACATGTTGCGTGTTATTAAAGTTGAAAATGAAGACACCAGGGGCCTCATGTATCAACCGTGCGTGCGCACAAAAACCTTGCGTACGTCACTATCCACGCAAAACCCCGTATGTATCAAAACTGAACTGAACGTGAATATGTGCGCATCCAAGTACATTTCCACGCCAGCCCCATGGCTGGCGTACGCACGTTTCTGTGGTTCTTGTTCCTTTGGCGACACTTACAGGTGATTCAGAGAAACTGAAGCCCCACAGTCTGTGGTTGACTTTAAGAGCGGCTTGAAGACCTTTCTTTTCAACCGAGCATACTCTGCCTCCTCATGATTCTACTTTTGATCATAGCTGATACTGTTGTTGATTTTAATTGTTTTATTATTTGTTTCATTGTTTCAAAAAGCTCCACAGTGACTGGTCTGAATGATTATAGACCGGTGGCCCTCACCCCGATAGTCGCTAAATGTTTTGAGAAACTGGTCATGTCCCACATCAAGGCAACCGTCAACATCAATGAGGACCCTCATCAATACGCATACCGTGAGAACCGATCAACAGAGGACGCCATCTCCTCTGTGGTCCACACTGCTCTCACCCACCTGGATCAGAAGGACTCATACGTGCGTCTGCTCTTTGTGGACTTCACATCTGCCTTCAACACCATGATCCCCCAAACTCTGATAGACAAACTATCCACACTTGGACTAAGCCCCTCTATTTGTAACTGGGTCTTAGACTTCTTAACAGACAGACCACAGTCCGTGAAGATCCACAACTTCTCCTCCTCCACCATCACCCTCAGCACTGGCTCTCCTCAAGGATGTGTGCTGAGCCCTCTTCTGTTCACTCTGCTCACATATGATTGTACAGCCACACATCCAGGCTGTCATATTGTTAAGTTTGCAGATGATACAGCTGTGGTGGGATGCATCACAGATAATGATGAATCCAGCTACAGACAGGAGGTGGAACATCTGGAGAGCTGGTGCAAAGAGAACAACCTTCACATGAATGTGAAGAAGACGAAGGAGATGATTGTGGACTTCAGAAGGAACAAACACACCCACACCCCACTGTATATAGGTGGATCTGCGGTGGAGGTGGTCTCCAGCTACAAGTACCTGGGTGTACACTTGAATGATAACCTCAGCTGGAGCAATAACACCACCAGCCTGATCAAGAAAGGTCATCAGAGACTCTACTTCCTCAGACGGCTGAGACGAGCTGGTCTGAGAAGCTCAGTCCTCACCTCGTTCTACAGGTGTGCAGTGGAGAGCGTCCTGTGCTCCAGCATCAACGTGTGGCATGGAGGCTGCACAGTTGCAGAGAGGAAAGCTCTACAAAGAGTGGTGAAGGCTGCACAGAAGTCTGTGGGAGTCAGTCTCCCCACCATCACAGACATTTACACCTCCAGATGCAGAAAAAGAGCCACCTGCATCATGAAAGACCTCACTCACCCAGCACACTCACTCTTTGCACCACTCCCCTCGGGACGGAGGTTGAGGAGCATCAAATGTAGAACCACTAGACTGAGGAACAGCTTCTACCCTGAGGCTGTCAGACTCATGAATAAATAAATAATAAGAATAAACACTGCAAAATGTCACATCATGCTGATACTGATCTGTTTCTTGTTGCTGCGTTCATCTGTGACCATCTGCTCATGTTCGTGCTGCTGTTTATAATGATGTTTTTCTACTACATTAGGGCTTAGTGTATTACTAGCTGATGTCTCTCTTAGTTAATCCTAGATGTTATTATTGTTTTTCTCTTGCATTTGTTGTTGGATGTAACTGGGACCCTGTGTACATAATCTCGTTTTCAACACATGTACTACATGCGGTGCAAATGACAATAAATTCTCTCTGACTCTCTCTGACTTCATTGACATTTAATTCTGTTGCACCTTGTAGCACTTTGAGATTTGATGAAATGTGCGTTATAAATTGATGTCATCATTATTATTATTATTATTAACTGTTCATGATGTGAAAATGATTAATATTCCCACCAAACACACGATTAACAAGTATTACATCCACATGACGCAGTTAAATAAAGGACGCGCAAAGTTGTGCCAAAAATAAATTTAACAGGAACGGATTCATTCAGCCTTACTGGAGGATATAATAAATAGTGTAACACGCAGAGCATTTATTTATAAACAGATATAATTTTCTGATCTAGGATATGGCTTATCAGCCGTTTTCAGAAATAATCATTTTTCAGTTTGGCACTGCTGCGCTCTGGAGCAACACAGGAGCCGTGCATCACGCGTGCACATGCAGAAGCAGCGATCAAACTGTTCCCGAGCTTTCCTGAGGGAGCTGGCAGGCCGATCAGGGCAGTCCAGTCCACACAAAGCCGATTCATGTCCAATGGAATGTCTCATCTATATGATTCCAAAGGCTGAGTGGTCGCGCTTTGGAGCGCGCGCGCACCCTCGCCGGTGTTACACGGCAGCTGGAGGTGATTCATAATCTGCGTTTATTGTAGATTTCTCCAAAATGACACGTGAAAGTACACCATATATAACTTGTAGGAGAGTAAAAGCTTCACAGACAAACAGATTGCGCACAAGGCTGCGGCGCGCGCAGCGTTTGGAGACTCCAACATCACGTCATGTCATGAAAACTCTCCACTGAGACGCACAGACCCGTTTCTTCATATCATCTATTAAATAAACAAAGATCTATGTTCTACCAAACATCTAAGTTCCTCTGTGTTTACAGTAATTATGGTAATAAACTCGTGCGCAAAGTTAATATTTTCACTCAGAATGAATGGATGAGCCGTTGCGCACCAAAGCAGGGTGCGCGCACACACAAATACCGACACACAATCACTCGTTCTTTGCGTGATAAACACATTTTATTACTATTCTTACTTAGGATTTTTCCTCACTCATATTATATTAAATTCATTATTTTCCTGAATCTAGAAATAATTTCTGATCGCGCAGGGATCAAACAAACATGTCCTTCACACATGCAGGAAGTAATTTGCATCTGTTTAACATATGTAAATGAAGGCGTGTCAGGGGAGGTGTCTCACGTGCGCTCAGTTCCACGTTAATTGTGATGTACAAAAGGAATGTGCGTGGATTCCGGTGTACGCACAGTTTGATACATCTGGATTTATTTGTGCGCACGCAGATTTCTGGATTTGACCGTGCGGCACTTTTCAGTAAGACATCCACGCAAGTCTTTGTACATGAGGCCCCAGGTTTATTTTGTATTTATTTATTCAACACAACAAACTGTATGTAACACAAACGTTGAGAATTAAATTGAACACTATTAAAAACACGTTAACTGAACTGTAACTATGTTAATGAACTGGACTCTGCTCTGTTTTCATCCTGGATATTGGTCCCACGTCCAAACCGGTCCACCTGGTGGAAGGACAGCTTCTTGACCTCGCAGGAAAAAAATAAAAATAAAAACTCAGTTGGTTGTTGTGTGATTGAAGTAAACACAAGCAAACATTCTTAAGAACGTTGATTAACCGGCTGTAAATCAATTGATTATCACGGACTAAAGTCCAACACCATCCTCGTCGACTCGGTTCTGGTCCACTCAGCGACTGGTGTGGAACGTGTTAGATAAAGTGGGTCCCACTTGGTGTCAAATCTGTCGACTCTTATCCAAAATTCAGCTTTAACTTGTTAAGTTGTTATTAGCTGAACTTTTAGCCCCAGAGGAAAGCAGACTGAGGTAGCACGCATGCGCATTAGGTGAAGGTACAAAATCCATAGCGCTATCTAATGACCGGCGTGGTGACAACAATTTGAGAGATCCAAGATGGCGCCAGTGTTTGAGGCTAGTCGTCTTATGCTCCTCCCGTTTTTTCTTTTGTTTGCTTTAAATTTTATCACAAGTGCAAACGCTCGGTTTGTGCATGATCGCCAAAGATTGCTGGACATTGGAGCTTAGTCTGGATCTACGTTATTGAGGAATTATGCTGGTGACAAACCTTTGCCTTTCTTGTTGGGCGTTCCGGCTTTCCTGTGTCGTTCCTGGTCTCAACCTTTCAGACGGAGGCGACCCTGCCGCCGTGGTAAATGCAGCGGCTGGTTGGTACGTTTGAAGGCGGTTTCGGGATATTATTCTTCAAGACCATTCAATTTATATGGGCTGTTGCCACATTTCTCTTTCCCACTACATATACTGGATCCTATGGAGGCCTGTTTGATACCTGTTGGTGGAGGCCATGATGGATTGTTTCAGCCTCGGCCTCCCTGCACTCCCCAGCCCTGTAGACGTGGGGTAAATCCTTGTAACTTGAAGCCTCTTCGTCAGGAATCTCAGATACCAGCTAAAGTTGGAGATCGGTTGATCTCTGCCAGGATCGGTTTGGTGAATGCTAGGTCGCTTGCAAACAAAACCTTCATTATTAAGGATTTCTTTACCTCTCAAAGCCTGGATTTCTTATTTATAACAGAATCATGGACTTGGGTGAGTCCAGCGTTTTTAATGAACTTTTACCACAGAACTACTGTTATTTCAATTTTACAAGAATGATGGGACGAGGACTAGTGACAGTCTTTAAAAACTGTTTTTCTTGTAAAAAGTTGTCTCCATCCTGTTTCTGTAGTTTTGAGCTAGGTTTTTTTGAACTTGGTGGTTCCCATACTGTGCTATGTGTGGTGGTCTACCGGCCACCAAAGTATAACAAAAATTTCATAAATTATTTTTCTGATTTTTTGGCCGATATCATGCCATACTATGATAGAATTTTAATTGTTGGTGATTTTAATATTCATGTTTGTTGTCCTACCTCACTTATGGCTCAGTCATTTTTAAATGTTATTGATTCTTTTTATTTTGTGCAGTCTGTGACCTGTGCTACACATGAGCATGGTCACACTCTAGATCTGGTTTTATTATATGGTTTGTCGGTTTTTAATTTAGTGATTGGTGACCCTTTATTTTCGGACCATATGCCAGTTTTCCTTAATATAAAACAGCCCATTACTAAGGTTAAAACATGTATTGCATCAAAGCTTTGTCGTGTTCTTAAACCTTCTATTGCTGTTAAGTTTTCTTCTGTTTTTAATGTGAACTCTAAAATCCCTGAGACTATGATGGAAAATGCTGATGATATCAGCAACTTGTTATATTCCACCTGCAAAACAGCTCTGGACTTGGTGGCACCATTGAAAATACAAACTATAAAATCTAAACATGAACCATGGTTGAATGAGGATACTCGAGTTGCCAGGAGTAGCTGTCGTAAGGCTGAACGTAAATGGAAAAAGGATAATCTACAGGTATCGCTTCAAATACTGAAAGATTGTTGGCGCTGTTATCAAAGGATTGTGAAAGATGCCAAAAGACAATATCTAATTGATCAAATTGTGTCCAGGAATCACAATCCTGTTGTTTTCTTTAAAATCATTGATTCTGTTCTAAATCCTTCACAACGTGCTCTTGTAGAGTCTTGCCCTGCATTATGGGAAAGGTTTTTACAATTTTTTGTTGATAAAGTCACTGTCATTAGGGCTCAGATCATGCCTTCTGTAAATGATCCTTCAGACTATGTTTCTTGCACTGCTGCTTTTCAATGTTTTGATTGTGTGACTTTAGAATCCTTGCAGGAGGTGGTGAGTCATCTAAAGCCAACTGGTTCTCTAGATGATGCTATTCCACCTCGACTGTTTAATGAGTTTTTTTCTACTATAGGCCTTTCGTGCTTGCTCTTGTAAATAGTAGTTTGTCTTCAGGTGTCGTCCCTGAAAATCTAAAACATGCAGTTGTCCAACCTTTGATTGAGAAACCAAATTTGGATCCTGTTGTCCTGGGAAATTATAGACCTATCTCTAAATTGTCTTTTGTTTCAAAAATTCTTGAGAAGGTAGTTTATGATCATCTAATGGCTTATCTCATTGAGCATAATATTTTAGAGGTTTTTCAATCCGGTTTTAAATCACTTCATAGTACAGAGTCAGCTCTTTTAAAGGTTTTTAACGATTGTAGTGGACCTACCCAGGGTCAAATTAAGGTTTTTGAACTGTCCAGTGATGACCTTTACTGACCTCTCAGTAAAGCAAGACATTTACTACAAAATCATTCATTTAGCTATAATCTGATAACATAGTCACCAATAAGAGACTATTTCTATCTTTGATTTTAGGCTGATGTGATCAAAAGAATAACTTTTGTCATTTTCATGATGTGTGCTTTTAAGCTGTGTTATTCTGTGAGAGTTAAACTGTGTTCACTGCTGTGTCAAAGGTGCAATCTCGGGTCACAGAGACCGGACGGTTTTGTTTAGAAACTCAGAGGACAGTAACCCGTTGTTTTTCATGAAAGGGCTCCAGCTTGCTGTGCCTTTCCCTAAACAAATCTCTCTCTGCTCTGGCTGTAACCTTGGGCCTGATAAGGCAAGTTCACTCCTCTCTTTGTTCCTGCTTTTTAAGTTCTAACTGTGCGAGAACGCTTCAGAGTTTGCTGGGAATTTCAAAGAGATGTGAACCTTTCCCAAAGAGCTGGGTACGTTTGGTCAAGAGCTAACGACCTGCGTCTTCAGCTAAGGACTGATAACAGGCTGTTATGAGTCCACTTCGAATAAGCGTAAGCTCAAACTTTGTTATTCCTTCCTGGAATAAATTATCTTGAGCCAAGAAACCACGACTGTCACGGCTTCTGCCGACGAAAGCGAGTATCACCGACACCGACAAGGTAAACACGTCTGGAGTCCAGCTTGGACTTGCGGGACCGACGACTCGTCAGTCCAAGGCTGACCACAGCTCTTTGCCAGAACCAAGGCGGACGTCTTAAGGTAAAGGAGCAGCTGTTTGCTTACTGGAGGTGTGATGATATCTTAGCTGGACGCGTACGGAAGAGTGTCATCTGGTTTCATAAATGCAAGATAAACTTCCTCTCTTAACCTCCCAATTCTTCTTAAATCTTTCCTCCTACTCTTTCCCCTCTCTATCTAAGCTGGAAACTATATTAAGCTGAAGAGCCCACAGACTAAATATGTTAACATCCAATATTGAAGTCTGTTGTGTTAAATTTAAGTGTGCTGACGT
>JBBPBX010081038.1:0-16036 GCA_038048925.1 Garcialebias charrua | reverse complement strand
CTACAGCAAACTGGTTGGTCCACTTAAGTTGTTTACTTGGTGGGGTAGCTTCAGTTTGCTTTGGACTGCTCTGACTGACGAAGCCCTCTGGAGTGAGGGTGAAACGTTTCTACTAAAAAGAAATTGTCCAGATGAACTGATTGAGAATGAGCGGATTTGATACCTGGACTATTGAGAATGAACTTTCTGGTCTTGAACCACTTTGGACATGTCTGCCTGCCTGGGAGGAGTCGACGAGGGACAAGCCCCCAGAAACCATCTTGGCTACAGCAAACTGGTTGGTCCACTTAAGTTGTTTACTTGGTGGGGTAGCTTCAGTTTGCTTTGGACTGCTCTGACTGACGAAGCCCTCTGGAGTGAGGGTGAAACGTTTCTACTAAAAAGAAATTGTCCAGATGAACTGATTGAGAATGAGCGGATTTGATACCTGGACTATTGAGAATGAACTTTCTGGTCTTGAACCACTTTGGACATGTCTGCCTGCCTGGGAGGAGTCGACGAGGGACAAGCCCCCAGAAACCATCTTGGCTACAGCAAACTGGTTGGTCCACTTAAGTTGTTTACTTGGTGGGGTAGCTTCAGTTTGCTTTGGACTGCTCTGACTGACGAAGCCCTCTGGAGTGAGGGTGAAACGTTTCTACTAAAAAGAAATTGTCCAGATGAACTGATTGAGAATGAGCGGATTTGATACCTGGACTATTGAGAATGAACTTTCTGGTCTTGAACCACTTTGGACATGTCTGCCTGCCTGGGAGGAGTCGACGAGGGACAAGCCCCCAGAAACCATCTTGGCTACAGCAAACTGGTTGGTCCACTTAAGTTGTTTACTTGGTGGGGTAGCTTCAGTTTGCTTTGGACTGCTCTGACTGACGAAGCCCTCTGGAGTGAGGGTGAAACGTTTCTACTAAAAAGAAATTGTCCAGATGAACTGATTGAGAATGAGCGGATTTGATACCTGGACTATTGAGAATGAACTTTCTGGTCTTGAACCACTTTGGACATGTCTGCCTGCCTGGGAGGAGTCGACGAGGGACAAGCCCCCAGAAACCATCTTGGCTACAGCAAACTGGTTGGTCCACTTAAGTTGTTTACTTGGTGGGGTAGCTTCAGTTTGCTTTGGACTGCTCTGACTGACGAAGCCCTCTGGAGTGAGGGTGAAACGTTTCTACTAAAAAGAAATTGTCCAGATGAACTGATTGAGAATGAGCGGATTTGATACCTGGACTATTGAGAATGAACTTTCTGGTCTTGAACCACTTTGGACATGTCTGCCTGCCTGGGAGGAGTCGACGAGGGACAAGCCCCCAGAAACCATCTTGGCTACAGCAAACTGGTTGGTCCACTTAAGTTGTTTACTTGGTGGGGTAGCTTCAGTTTGCTTTGGACTGCTCTGACTGACGAAGCCCTCTGGAGTGAGGGTGAAACGTTTCTACTAAAAAGAAATTGTCCAGATGAACTGATTGAGAATGAGCGGATTTGATACCTGGACTATTGAGAATGAACTTTCTGGTCTTGAACCACTTTGGACATGTCTGCCTGCCTGGGAGGAGTCGACGAGGGACAAGCCCCCAGAAACCATCTTGGCTACAGCAAACTGGTTGGTCCACTTAAGTTGTTTACTTGGTGGGGTAACTTCAGTTTGCTTTGGACTGCTCTGACTGACGAAGCCCTCTGGAGTGAGGGTGAAACGTTTCTACTAAAAAGAAATTGTCCAGATGAACTGATTGAGAATGAGCGGATTCACTGTTTACATTTATTAATACGGTTTACATTTATTTCTACTGCTTTACATTTATTATTACTGTTTACATTCACACTACTTTTATCTACACTACTGCAGATACATATACAGCATTCTCTGACTAGCCTTATCTAAGGATGCCAAATGTGCCTTATGTACCTCACTGCATATGCCACTTTGCCTATATACTACATCAAATACCTCATACATATACTGTGTACATTAACTTATATGCTACTGTGCCACTCTTTGCAAATGTCAATGCTAGAACCTTCAGTTTATTTTATAGATATACTTTTTATACTTTTTATACTACTATGCAAAAACTCAGGACAGTATTACACTTTTATTATTTCATTTTATGCTTATGTTCATTGGGTGTTTGGTGTTTTAGGGGTGTTTGGTGTTTCAGTGTTGGTGTAAATTTTCATACTTTTATACTATTATGAAAAAACTCAGGACAGTGTTACACTTTTACTATTTTATGCTTATGTTTATTAAATGTTTTAGTGTTTAGTGTTTAGATGGTTACTGTTGCACCGAGGGACTGAGAGAAACGCAATTTCGGTCCTGTGTATGTCCTGTACATATTGCAGTTATGACAATAAAGTTGACTTTGACTTTTGACTTTGAGATCGTGATGCAAAGTGCCTGATGAGTCCATTATCTGTGGGATCATCTGCGAAGCTGCCCAACGACGCAGCTAATGACCGAGTAATCGATTAGCCTTATCACCATGTTCATAATAAGTAGAACGTGATCGTAAAAGAAGTCGCTCTGCCTCATTGGTGCTGATAAGATAAAATTTCGTCTGTAAATCAACCCGTTGTTTAAATAAACTAGGTGAGGGAGAATCAGCAATTTGCTGATCAAGATTAGTAATATTAACGCTAAGTTCTAGCAATTTTGCCTTACGCATCTTAATCAAATGGACGGAATATGAAATGATTTGCCCTCGTAAAAACGCTTTTAGTGATTCCCATAGTAAAGAATATGAAATTGGATTATTCTCATTTTGGTTTATTGTAATGAAATCATCAATTTGAGCTGAAATAAATGTATTAAACCTTTTATCTGAAAGAAGTAAAGGGTTGAATCTCCAAGGTGTGACATACCAGTGTTGAAAAGCAAACTCAATATCTAATGAAAGAGGAGCATGATCAGAAATGACAATAGGATGATAATTAACAGAGAACATTTGGTAACAGTTTAGTGTCAACAAAAAATAATCAATACGAGAGAAAGACTGATGCAAGTAGAAAAAAAAAGAAAATTTCTTGATTTGGGGATTATAAAATCTCCAAGGATCAACACATCCATTTTTTGACATAAAATCTGAAAGTGATCTAGCCATTAATGAAGGAACCAATCTGCGTGGGTGAGACCAATCTAAATTGGGATCAATGACACAATTCATATCCCCGCATACTATAAGGATATTATTATCTAAAGAAGGAAGAGCTTCAAATAATTTATTCATAAATCTTGGATCATCAAAGTTAGGAGCATATATATTAACTAGCAGAACTGGAACATGAAATAAAGTACCAGTAACAATTAAATATCTGCCGTTTTATCTTAAATAACTTTAGAAGCTGAAAAATGAATAGATTTACCAACTAAAATAGCAACCCCCTGGCTTTAGAATTGAAATTTGAATAAAATACCTGAGAAACCCAAGAACATTTTAGCCTGACCTGATCTTTGATACGCATATGGGTTTCCTGTAAAAACACTAGATCAGCTTTAAGACGTTTCAAATGGGCAACACATTTTAATCTCTTAAATGGGCTGCCAATACCTTTAATCAGAGCCGTATATATAGAGAGTTCTGACACTCTTTGAAGTCGCCGACAGGTGGTCAATCGTTCCAAACAACGGCTATGGAAACCTTGTGGAGCTGTGCCCTCTGGCGGCGACAGAGCGCTACTGCAGGCAGCTTCAGTCTGTAACCAGCCATGGAACGAATCGCCCCCTCCATGACCCACGTGACTTCCGCATTCCATTCTTACAATGGGAGTCTATGGGAGTGTCGGAACTCTCACTTTATATGGCTCTGCCTTTAATGTTCCAGCTCAAAAATCTCACAGAAGAGCCCATTGTGGAATATTCACATTATTAATATTAGTAGACATATTTCAAGTGAATTGGAAAAGAAGGGACAAAAACAATCTGAATATAATGCAATGCCCCCCATACAAAACAAAACAAAACAAAAAAGTAACAATAATAAAATAAAATAAATAAACAAACACCCCCACCACTTCACAGCACTTACAACGACCCCATCCCCAAATGATGGAGAACCCAGTGCAGACTCCAAAAGGAGTCAAATCTCTAAAGTTTATGCTTACAGTTTTTAGCAGAAAAGCTACAGATTGAGCTCCCACAAGCTCAACAGGATTCATCAGTGTGGCACATCTTTGGAAAGTTCTCTTAAGTCTTGAGTGACTTGATGAAGACACTAGCCTCTTCTGGTGAATTAAACTCCCTCTCCGTCCCATTATGCATTACCCGAAGTCGCGCTGGATAGAGAAGTCCAAAACGGATCCAAGGGATCTCTCAAAGCTGATGGTGAACGTCATTAAAGGCGGCGCGAGCACGGGCCGTCCTAGGGATGTGGTCAGGGAAAACAAAAAAGCATGTGTCACCCATCATGATCTGCTGCTGGGTCCTAGCTGGTCGCAATATGTCCACACAGTCCGAATAATAATGCAGGCGAACGATTATAGGACGAGGTCCCTCTCCAGTTTTAGGTTTCGGTTGGGAAGTACGATGGGCGTGGTCCACCAGCGGCTCCTTCTCCAACTGAAATGCTTCTTTAAGCAAAGTGGAAACAGCTCTAGATGATATGGAGAAATCCACTGAAATACCTATCAGCCACAAATTGTTGCGACGAGATCTGGCCTCTAGGTCATCACATTTATTGTCCAATCTTTTCAAGTCAGCGGACAGCTGCTCCACTTTAGCCTGTAGGGTAGTGATGTAATCGGTGCATGTAGAGCATGATGTCTCCAACTCGCCCACGGTGTCCTTCAAAGCACGCACATCCAGCTGAACGGTTGTAATACTGCTGGTTAATTCCAACTTCACTGCAAGGAACTCAGCTTTTATATTTGATACGTTTTCAGTAAAAGCTGCTTGGAGTTCGGTCTTGAAAATAGCTGCCATTTCAACCCGTAGAGCCGATAGCAGCTCAGATTTATAAGCAGAGGACGGAGAACTGTCAGAGTACTCCTCCGTGCATGAAGGCATGTCAGCGTGAGGCGGAGATGTAGCCGGCTTCTGTTGCTGTGCAGACGATTTGAGTTTTGGAGGCATCTTGGTAGAGAAAAAGCCGACACTTGAGACTTGAGACGGGTTGTAATAGCGGGCAAAAATAATAAATACTGAGAAGGAGTCATGTACAGGCGTGCAGAGGATCCCACACTACAACTAGGAACCTGGAACAAGCCTCCACAAGTGAGAAAGCATTGCAGGTGACATATACTAATAAATAACATTTAACACATTTCATTTAATATACAGTAATTTAAATTGCTATGCATATGATATGGCTGTTACTGAATATATGTCACCAGCTCTTACAGCTGTTGTACATTTTTTTCATAGCAAACAAGCGTAAATAAGAGGACTATGTTCTGACAAAGGAAGGTATACAAAATATTGGTATCGGCATTGGTCATTGGCCGAATAAGTTAACATATTGGCATATCGGATATTGGTCAAAAATCCAATATCATGTACTGTATCCCTAATTCTGAACAATAATTTATTTTGAAAAATTACTGGATTATCTCTGCCACATCTGTCTATGACTCACCCTTGACGCAGGTCAAGCTTGCCTCCATAGACATATATACGTAGTAGATGCCTCATTGAGTGGGCT
The DNA here is from genome assembly GCA_038048925.1 of Garcialebias charrua. Taxonomy (NCBI): domain Eukaryota; kingdom Metazoa; phylum Chordata; class Actinopteri; order Cyprinodontiformes; family Rivulidae; genus Garcialebias; species Garcialebias charrua. The sequence goes on along the minus strand of JBBPBX010081038.1, from coordinate 10,406 downwards.
AGCCCGCTACAGCTGCACGTCAGAGTGTCAGCCATATTGGATGTGGCAGATCTGCCTGTCAACAAATACAAAGAAATGGAATGAACTTTCTAAAGCACCATTCTACAATGTGTTTTACGTAGATGCCTGTCATTCACACTTATTTATTTGGAAAATAAACAGGCACTTAAGACAACATTTGTAACTTTTAACATGAATATTAAAAATTATACTAAACAAACGTATTTATTATTTTGAATATTTACAACTACAACAGTGTATAACACTACAGTAGTACCTCATTTATTGCAGGGGATCCATACCCTGAAGACCTGTGATAAGTGAAAAAACACAAAGTAGGAATAGTAGTAAGTAGTAAGTAGTAGTTTATTTTAATATTTATATAGAACTATATTAAGGCATTTAAACCATTCCCACACTCTTGCGATACTCTAAACAATGTTTCTAAACTCTAAACACTCTAAGAGAACACAGAATGTCATGATTTCAGCTCTCTGCCTCCTCTGCTCTTTGCCACCTTGAAAGTGTTCTTGGTCACGCCCACTAATTTATTAACCTATTAACCACTAATTTATTAACCATCAGTTCAAGATGGCGGCTGAACAGAGTGGACGTGTTTAGTCGGGCTCCTGCCAGTATTACCTCCAAAAGGAGTATTCGGAGAGCTTTTTTGCGCTGGATGTGCAGAGATGTACAGAGAGGAGCGTTGAAAAAGCTGCGGAAATTGGACTGGAACTTGCGATCCAGAATTATGAATCTACAAGCCAACGTGTCCGTGAGTTTTGCCGAGAGTTAGCCTAGCGTAGCTACAAACAGGGCTAATCAAAGCTAACCGAGCTAGCTCACCGTAACCGGGTGCTGTAGTTGCAGGCTTCGTAAACAAATAAACCGGAGAATACGCTGGTTATTACGAAGAAAAGCGGGCCGGCACGCTGGGGTGCTTTGTTGCAGTGAAAGAACACAACAAAACACGCTACAGTGGTAGCGCGGTGGTGGGCCAAGCGTCGTGTACGCCGCCTGGAACTTTAAGCTGGTCCGGGCACCACGAGTGAGCCGAGCGCCGTGTACGCCGCCTGGAGCGCCGTAGGAGAGCCGGAGGACCGCGGCCTGGAGTTCGAGCTGGGCTGGGAGCCGTGAGAGAGCCGGGGCCAGGCACCGCGAGTGGGCCGAACGTGAACGCCGCCTGAGAGTCGTGGGAGAACCGGAGGACCGCGGGCTGGAGTTTCGAGCTGGACGGATCGCCGTGGGAGAGCCGGGGGACCGCCGCTTGGGGCTGAGCGGGCTTTGGAGCTGGGCCTGGAGCTACGTGCTGTGCTAACTAGGCTGCATCGGTTCTGGTGAGGGTCGGAGCTGGGCCTGGAGCTACGTGCTGTGCTAACTAGGCTGCATCGGTTCTGGTGGGGGTCGGAGCTGGGCCTGGAGCCACTGGAGCTGAGTGCGGTGCTGGCTGGACTGCGTCTGATCTAGTGAGTGGACCTCTTCGGATGGTGGATCTGATTGCTGCAGGCTGCTGAAACTGTGAGTTCTGAACTAATAACTGCTAATCTGGGTGCTGCACTGCTGGGCCACACCAATCATCTTTAGGCCTGTGAGCCTCGTGGAATGGCCACGTGGTTCAGTGAATAAACCAAAGTCCTGCTACCAATAGGTCACAAACTCTGTAAGTATGACAAGAGGTAAAGGACCAAAGTCACCAGTCTCTGTAAATATGAAAAATAGAGGACAGAAGTCACCAGACTCGGAGAGAAACAACTCAGAAATGCAAGAATTTAAAGAATCACTCAACTTTATGAGTGGACAAATAGAAAGTTTAACAGCAAAGATGGTTTCCCAGGACAAGCTGGTTAAAGAAATAAGAGAACTGAAAGAGCTGGTAACTAACAAAGACAAGATAATTGCTGATTTAGAACAAAAAATAGAGGATTTAGAACAATTTACAAAGCAAGACAACGTGGTCATCTCAGGACTTGATGTTCATTCACATGAATCTCAGGAAGAACAAGAGACTCTGGATGAACTTGTAGTTAATTTCTTACGGGAAAAGAACATTAACATAAGCCATGAGGACATTTCATTCTGTCACACCCTGCCCAGTAATTCATCAAGATTCAAACCGTCAGTGGTCGTTAAGTTCATTGGCAGGAATACTAAAAACTATGTTATGCAAAATAGAACAAATCTGAGGGGATCAGACGTTTACATAAATGAACATCTTACCAAAAAAAATGGAAAAATTGCAAAAGAAGCAAGGTGGTTAAAAAACAAAGAAAAAAAAATAGCATCAACATGGACTAGAAATGGATACGTCTTTATCAAAGCAAAGGAAGGGTCTCAGCCTAAAATGATAAAAGAGCTGACGGATCTGGATGAATTCAAGAGATGAAAAATTACAAATCAATGAAACAACTCACAATCAAAATGGATAAAATATACGGTGAAATGAACAAATACATTAGAACATGACAACATACGAAGACTCAGAACCTAAAATATATAATGTTGAAAATGTGATTGATGCAAATTTTTTTCCTGTAATAAATGATAGCGAATATTATAATGAAGAGCAGTTTAATGACATCAATATATCAAATGGAGTTCTCTCCATTATTCACTTTAATAGCAGAAGTATAAATGCAAACATATCCAAAATAACAGATTACTTAAAACAATTAAATAGAACTTTTACGATAATAGCGTTGTCAGAGACATGGCTTAATGATGATAACACTAGTAATATTCACATCGAGGGGTATGATTTATATCATATGAACAGAAATAATAAAAGAGGTGGTGGTGTCGCACTATTTGTCAATAATGAAATAAAATGTAAATTAAATAATGAAATGTCAATAATAGTTGATAATATTATGGAAATGATAACAATAGAAATTATAAACAAAAACGATAAAAACATAATAATAAGTTGTGTATATAGATCACCAGGAGCAAATATAGAAATATTCACGGATAAAATCTTGGAACTAATGGAGAAAAGTTTTAATAAAAATATTTTCTTGTGTGGAGACTTTAACATTGATATGGGAAATAAAACAGATTCAAATAACATAAGCACATTTATAAACTCAATGTACAGTTTAAATATGTATCCATTGATATCAAAGCCAACAAGAATTACAACTCATAGTGCCACAATAATTGATAATATTTTCACAAATATAACAAATGGGGATGTAATTGGTGGTATCTTAACGACCGACTTAAGTGATCATTTACCAGTTTTCACAATCTTTAAAAATGATCAAAAAATCACAAAAGCAGACACAACGAAGAAAAAAATCATAAACACATCAAAAAAAGTTTTGGAAAAATTGAAAGAGGATCTGGATAAACAAGACTGGAATGATGTGTATGTTGATGATGCGAACAGGGCATATGATGAGTTTATGAATATCTTGGAAACCCTGTATGAAAAGAATTGTGTGCAAACAAATTACACAAAGAGAAATACAAATGATCAACCATGGATGACAAAAGGGTTAAGAAATGCATGTAAAAAAAAGAATTATTTGTATTCATGTTTCTTGAAATTGCGAAGTCAGAGCGCAGAAGAAAAATATAAAAAGTATAAAAATAAATTAGTAGGGATTATAAGGAAACATAAGAAAGAATATTATAGTAAATTATTAGATAAAACTAATGGTGATATGAAAGCAACATGGCGAGTAATGAATGGTGTACTGAAGAATCATAAAGCAAAAACTGGTATTTCAAAATATTTTGTAAAAGACAACGATGAAGTTCATGATGAAAATGAAATTGTAAATGGATTTAATCAATATTTCGTGAATGTTGGATCAAGCCTTGCAGCTAAGATACCAAAAGTAGATAAAAATATGATCCACTCAATTACAGGTTGTGCAAATAGTATTTTCCTAAATGGAACTAACAAAGAGGAAATAATGAATGTAGTAAAACATCTTACAGACAAGAGATCGAAAGACTGGGTGGACATGGATATGATGTTTGTAAAGGACATAATGAGCCATGTTATTGAGCCGTTCACATACATATGTAACTTATCATTTTCAACAGGAATTTTTCCAGATAATATGAAAGTAGCTAAGGTCGTTCCTCTTTTTAAAAATGGTGATAAATGTGTATTCAACAATTATAGACCTATATCCTTGTTACCACAGTTTTCAAAAATTCTTGAAAAACTATTTGTAAACAGACTAGACCAATTTATAGATAAACAAAATATTCTAAGCAGCAGTCAGTATGGGTTTAGATCAAAAAACTCTACATCAATGGCTCTCATGGAATTAATGGAACAAATAACTACTGCTGTCGATCAAAAACAACACTGTATCAGTATCTTTGTTGATTTAAAAAAAGCATTCGATACTATTGATCACACAATTCTCCTTGAAAAACTGAACAAATATGGTATTAGAGGACCAGCATTACAGTGGGTATCTAGCTACTTAAAAAATAGGAAACAATTTGTACAAATAAATGATGTAAGATCTGACCTCTGTAATATCACATGTGGAGTTCCCCAAGGCTCTGTACTTGGACCAAAGCTTTTTATTTTATATGTGAATGACTTGGTAAATGTGTCAGGACTCCTTAAATGTGTACTTTTCGCAGATGATACCACTTTTTTCTGTTCAGGTGAAGATATAGAACAAATGTTAGAATTGATAAAAACAGAATTTATAAAGATACAAACTTGGTTTAAAATAAATAAATTATCATTAAATCTAGAGAAAACTAATTACATGATATTCGGTAATAGAAAGAAAACTGTTGATGTTCCACTCAAAATTGAGGATGTTGAGATTTGTAGAGTGAGTGAGGTGAAGTTTTTGGGTGTTATCATTGATGACAAACTGACATGGAAACAACACATAAATTCTGTAAGAATAAAAATAGCTAAATCGATAGCAGTACTGTACAAAGTCAGAGACCTATTGAATGATAAGGCTCTGTATTTGTTGTATAACACAATCATTGTTCCACACTTAATCTATTGTATTGATGTTTGGGGGAATGCGTGTAAAACAATCACAAAGCCTATTTTTGTATTACAGAAAAGAGCTGTAAGAATTATCACTAGAAAGCATTACCGTCATCCATCAAGTACATTATTTTATCAACTAAAATTACTGAAGTTCCATGATTTGGTAGACTATAATATTTTATCAGTTATGTATAGAGCTCAAAATAATGCATTACCTTTAAATATCCAAATGCACTTTGTTAAAAGACAAAGTTGTTATAATCTTAAGGGAACAGAGTTGTTTGTAAAACCACAATTCAGAACCAGTTTGAAGGGACGTTCTACCTCAATTCAGGGAATTAGATTATGGAATGGCTTGGAGAATGTAGTTAAAAATGCCAAGTCAGTGTTTACATTTAAAAAAATGATCAAAACAAATATGTTAAAAAAATATATGTGAAATAACGTAATGTGTATTGCATTAGTTAGAAAATTAGAAAGTGTTAGTCAGTTTGTACTGTATTAGTATTAGTTAGAAAACTAGAAAGAGTTAATCATTTTGTACTGTATTAGTATTAGTTAGAAAATTAGAAAGAGTTAGTCATTTTGTACTGTTGGTTGAAGAATATTATTGTTTAACCTGATTGTTGGAAAAAGTTGGTTGAAGATTATTATTGTTTACATGGTTTGACTACTGTTGTTTAATCTGATTGTTGGAGATAAGGGGCAGATATAATAAGATTTATTCTTCTTTCTGCCACCTTTCATTTTTTTACATTTTGTACACTATCATTATGAGATTGCCTTGTATTGTTTCTTTTGTAAAAAAATGAACAAATTTAATAAACATAAACATAAACAAATTAATTAAATTCCCCTTCTTCATCGCTGATCAGGACTTTTGTTTTGTTTTTTTGCCAAAAGTCAAGTAATCGCTTCATCCTCCGTTCACTCCATGACTGAAATGAATGAATTCATGTCCTACCTGGCTGCGCGAGGTTTTAAATATTTCCTGGTGGGCTGTGGGCTGCAGGAAAAGCGCTCCCTGTTTTTTTTTTTTTCTTAGAACTTTTTATTAACATATAAAGTAGAAACACAGCAGCGGAACACCGTAGCGGGCTGCAACCGGCTTCTCTCACCCGAGCTGTCAATCATTTCAGTAGGCGTGTCAGCAAGTGACCAATCAGCGACCTCAGTTTGTCCTGCTCTGCGCGCAGCTGCTCAAATTACAACAAGCATTTGGAGCGAAAACGCGGGCATTTAAAGCGAGAACGAAAGCAGAGCTGTGCCAGCGAACGCGTACGTGTTACGCCCCTGTAAAGGGGAATAAGGAAGAACAGACACAGACACGATGTGACTTCTGTCGCCTCCAGTGTTGTAATGGCTTTTAACACAGTTTTGAACATTACATGGTCACATAAACAAAAGGTGATTCAACTCAAAATGTCTTTGTGTTAACACAAATACAGACTGGTAGATTGTTTTAGCATTAGCTAAACATCTTTCAAGACTGGTGTTCTACAGAAGCAAAGTTAACAAAACATTTTTACTCATAAACAATATAACATCATTTCAATACATCTTTTAGCATTAAACATTGTACACAAGCATTGCAGTTGTATCTGCACAGCAATATAATCTGTGACACAGAGCACAGCTAACCATGAAATCAAGGTAAGTACAAACTTTTAAGCAAAGATACATTTACTTAAGCTAAGGTTACTACAACCACTTCCTGGTCATTTTATAAAATAAATCAGCATTAACATAAGCAATAAAATCTGCAACAGTCTGAATTTTTACCTGTAAAGGGGAATAAGGAAGAACAGACACAGACACGATGTGACTTCTGTCGCCTCCAGTGTTGTAATGGCCGAGCAGAAGCAACACGTCTCCCCTTCACAAAGCCAGACAAAACCAATCGAGACACGATCGGCGAACAAACTCACAAAACTTGAAACTTGAAAAGGCTGCACACTCTAAATACATCATAACACAATCAATAATCAGAAAATATTCAAGAAAAATGCATTTAAAGCATATTTTAACTTGCATACGTTTTTCACTGCATCAGTCTGTGGTTTTTTTAACTCGCAAGACCAAACTAATCGATCACAGATACCTAGATCGAGACAAAACCAATCGAGACACGATCGGCGAACAAACTCACAAAACTTGAAACTTGAAAAGGCTGCACACTCTAAATACATCATAACACAATCAATAATCAGAAAATATTCAAGAAAAATGCATTTAAAGCATATTTTAACTTGCATACGTTTTTCACTGCATCAGTCTGTGGTTTTTTTAACTCGCAAGACCAAACTAATCGATCACAGATACCTAGATCGACAATCACAGTGCATCCTATTTCCATGAGTTTTCTTCAGGTAGAGAAATAAATTGTGGTAGGGTTTCTTTTTGATTTTTTTTTTAGACAAATACAAAACCATATTATTTTGCTTACTGTCATTTTTCTAAAACAATTTTATAACCACTACACACTCCCCTTCAACAAAAAAAATGTCGTCCTCGACATTCAATATTTGAAGCAGCAAGGTGACAAACAAAAGTGCATAAAATCCAAATGTAGGTCGTACACAGGTACTGCGCCTACCCTAAATCCTTAAGAATGTCAATGCTGAACCTCAGCTGCTTCCACAGTTCACATAGGGTGGGATGGCACACTATCGTTTAACAGTCATGGAGTTATGTGGGTACATTACGTTTGGAAAACAGTCCATAAGTGTGCATGTGTGTTGCAAACCAATTGAAGTTCTGTGATTATCCGTACAAGAACACAGGATGGTAAGTGGGCATCTGGACTGGACCTGAATACACGGATCTTAGTTGAGGGAGTCTATAATAGTGCACAGGGTCAAGTCCATGTTTGGACCCGGCTGGAAGTCCCAGACTGTAACAAGCTGGATAACCAAGTTCATCATAGGTGAATCGCTTTGGTGGTCGCCGTTCTCTTGTAGGCCTGTCTTGTACTTGCTCGTTGCCATTGTGGCTCTCACATGAAGGAGGTGACATTGGCTGCAGAGGAGGGCCTTGTTCACAATTCTCCAGTTGCTCAGGAACACCATGTCTTTCTAACACGTCTGTCAGTCCCTGATGCTCCTCTAGTTGCAACACTCTTTCTTGTTCCTCGTCTTGTTTGTCCTTTGCTGCTGCAAGTTCAGGGGTTGCTGGTTGGTCTGTGTGCTCCATCTCATCCATGGGACTTGTATGCTGGAGTGGCTCAGGGCTTGTGTAGTAAAACCATTCATCCTCCGAATCCTCATCACTGTCATCCTTTTGTTGGCTGTTAAGTTCAGTGTCACTGTTCTGTCTTGAACCTTTTCTCTGTGATCTGGCAACTTTTAAAGGGACCTCCAAAGGTAAGTGGTCACAAGGAAGTAAGAGGTTACGGTGTAGCACCCTACTATCTCTCCCCTTTCCTTGTTCAGGTACCACCTCATAAACTGGAGCATCCTTAGCTACCCGGCGCACAACCTTATGGATGGTCTCCTCCCAATGGCTGCGAAGCTTGCCAGTCCCACCTCTTGGGGTCAAGTTTCTGACAAGGACACGATCTCCTGGTTCCAACTCTGAGCTCTTTACTTTCCGATCGTGGTTTCTTTTCCCTCTTTCAGCTGATTTTCGTGCATTGTTCCTTGTTATCTCATAAGCTTGTTGCATCCCTTCTCGCCATCTTCGCATGTACTCTCTGTGATCAGGTGTGCCCGTTTCTGGTGTCAAACGGAAAAGTATGTCAACTGGCAGCCTTGGGGTCCTTCCAAAAAGGAGATAAAAGGGGGAAAAGCCAGTGACTTCACATTTTGTGCAATTGTAGGCAAAAATCAATCTGTTCAATGACTCTTTCCAGTGGGACTTCTCTTTTTCTTCGAGTGTCCTCAGCATCTGTATGAGTGTACGGTTGAAACGTTCAACTTGGCCATTACCTTCAGGATGGTATGGTGTTGTCCGCGAGCCCAACACTCCAGAGGTTCTTTTTAGTTGTGACATGAGCTGGTTTTCGAATTCACCACCTTGATCATGATGAATACGTAGAGGGAATCCAAATCTTAATGCGTAATCATTAAAAAGTTTATCAGCCACAGTCTTTGCTGATTTGGATGTTGTGGCATAAGCCTGGGCGAATCTTGAGAAATGATCAATTATAACCAATATGTATTCATATCCACCTGCAGACTTGTCAACATGCAGAAAATCAAGAGATACTAACTCAAAAGGCTGGGTTGTAACAATATTAGTCAATGGCGCCCTAGTCTCTTGGCTCGGCTTCTTTTGTTTTAGACATGTACAGCTCCGAGCCACATAGTGCTCAATGTCATTCTGCATGTAGGGCCAAAAGAAACGTTCCCTCACCAATGAAGTGGTCCGATCAACTCCTTGATGTCCCATGTCATCATGCAGACCCTTCATAGCGATTGCTCTGTACTTTTCAGGCAAAACAAGTTGTGTCCATTTGGTTGTCTGTCGACGCAGAATACCGTTGTCATCCAAAGTTAGTTTTTCCCATTCACGTAGTAGTCTTTTACTCTCTGTACTGAAAGATTTCATCTGTTTGCTGTCAGGTTTCTTATTTAACTGGCGACACTCAATCACTGGGCTGATATTTTTATCTTCCCTCTGAGCTTGACAAATCTCTTCCAAAGAGAGAGGTGGATCGTGTGCACTGCTGATTTCTTCACAGTGAGCAGACAACGCCATAGACCACACTGTATGGGAACCTGGGTCTTCAACTGACTGTACAACTGCTTGAACTGAACGAGATGACATTTCCTCAGTACAGTGTTTCATCATGGTGTCAATATTCACAGGCAGTCTTGAGAGGCAGTCAGCATCGATGTTTTCTTTTCCAGGTCGATATCGGATGGTGAGGTGAAAATCCGCCAATTCAGCAACCCACCGACATCCGGTTGCATTTAATTTCGCTGTGGACAAAACATAGGTGAGCGGATTATTGTCCGTATAGACAGTGCATGACGAGCCAATCAGATAGTCCCTAAATTTTTCGCAGACAGACCATTTTAGGGCTAGGAACTCCAATTTCCCAGAATGTAGATGGTAGTTTTTTTCAGATTCGGTGAGAGTGCGGGAGGCGTATGCTATTACACGCATTTTTCCTTCTTGTTCCTGATATAAAACTGCTCCTAAGCCCAGATTGGAAGCATCTGTATGTAAAACAAAGGGTTTACTAAAATCAGGAAAGGCAAGGATTGGTGGTTCCACCAGATGGTCTAAAAGTTCCTCAAGCAAGTGCTGGTGTTTTTCTGTCCACACAATGGGAAGGTTGGAGGGGGTCCCAGTTTTTCTTGCATTCTGTCTCTTTCTTGTAGCATGTTTATCCCTTTGTTTTGAATCTGCAGGAGTTCTCAGGAGGTCATAAAGAGGGGCTGCAATTCGAGAAAAATCTCGAATATACTGACGGTAA